>JAMQMW010001177.1:0-24143 GCA_024115155.1 Thelonectria blattea
ACCATCAATCATCCATCACGCAAATCTTCACCGTCGGTGACAGCCCTACCCTACTAAATGCACGGTAAATGGCTCAGCGCAGCCCTAATAAAGTGCCTGCTTGTCACCATCTGCCAGTCTGTCACTGTCCTAGGTCACTGAGCGAATATCCCCGGGAGCCACCAATCAACCCGGTCCAGCTGGTCAAAAAAGAACCCTGACTGGCCACTCTGTATATTAAAGGGACGCTCCAAGCCCGCGGCCCGACACACTCGAAACCCCGTCTAGGCCTGTCCAGACTCTCTACTTTCTTAGCGTCGGTGTCATGTTTCCCTTGACAGATTCTAGTCAAACCCAGTCCACTCGTCTTCTTCTTCTTCTTCTTCTTCTTCGTGACCCCTGCCCTCACCCCCCAGCTTCCTCTTCTTGCTCCCCTCGATCGCCCCCCGTCGGTTATTCTCCTTCCGCCTCTCGTAGCCGCTCTTGGACGTAATCTTGGCCTTGGTACCGGCGCCGCTGCGTCGAGCCTCCACTCCGCGCTCCTTGAGCTTCTTCCTGTCCGCCTTGCCGACGTTGGGCAGGGCGTCCAGCAGCCACTTCTGCACTCCGGCCGCGTCGCCCGTCTTGCCCGCCTGCTTCTCGCTCGTGGCGATCACGTTGGCCACCATCTTGACAAACGGAATGTCCTCCTTGGTGTAGAAAGTCACCGCCACGCCTCCCTCGCGTCCGGCGCGTCCAGTTCGTCCGGCTCGATGCACGTACGCCGCGCTCGACCCGGGTACATCGTAGTTGACCACTCCGTTGACCCCAGCAAAGTCGACGCCTCGCGCCAACACGTCCGTCGTGATCAGCACCCAGATCTCTCCTGCCCGAAACTTGCGCATGATGGTCGCCCGAGCAGAGTCGCCCAATCCACTGTGGAGGGCTGCAATTCTGCTCGACCCTCCTGCTTCGAGGGGGATGTCGTACTTTAATTCCTCGTGGAGCGCCGTCGCTCGATCAATCGTCTGTGTGAAGACCAGGAACGGAGGCCTGAGCGGCCTGTCAGACTCGTCCGTCGACGTTGGTCGTAGAAGCTGACGCAGCGCCAACAGCTTTCCCGACTCGGACGCCGTGTACGTGAGCTTGTGCGTGACGTTGGGCACCGCCGTGTCCTTGAGACCGACCACCAGCCGGATAAAGGGTTTCTGCGGGATGCCCAGAGACTGCGCTCGTGATGCCACCTTTTCCGTCACCAACGCTTCAATGTTGGATCCCATAGTCGCCGACCAAAAGGAAATCCGCAGAGAGGGATTGGTGCACGCTGTCCAGACCCCGAGCATTTGCTCTCGGAATAGAGGGTCCAGTAACACATCCGCTTCATCGAGGATCAAGTCGCGAACCGTTGGAATGACCTTTTGAGTGTTCGCAGACTCCGCGGTGAGGAAGTTTAGCAGCAGAAGAGGTGTCGTCACCAAGATGTCGACCTTGAGGGCCGATTTTGACCCTTCATCCTTCTCGTCGCCAGACTCGGCCGCATCCTCGTCCTCGTCCGAAGAACTGTCTTCGACGACCTGCTGCTGCTCCGTCGAAAGAACCGTCTTCTTCTTCATGGCGACAATCCTAAGACCCGTGCCTTCAGCCATCTTGCTCCCCTCGCTCACGATCTGATGGACCAGCTCTCGAGTAGGCGCCACCACGATGGCCTCGAGCTCATGAATGCCGTGCAAGTCCGCGTCAGCACGCCGGCGCATAATGTTGTTGATCGCCGGGATCAGGAAGCTGATGGTCTTGCCGCTTCCAGTCGGCGCCACGGCCAGAAAGTCGACGCCCCCATCCAAGCCACCCTCGTCCTTCAATGCTGTCTCAGGGTGCAAGAGGAGAGGCAGACTGCCCATCTGCACCTCGGTCGGCACGCGGTACCCTTGCGTGACGAGGTTCTCGGCCACTCGCCGGGAGGTGCCGTAGGCGCTTCGCAACTCGCCAAACGCCTGGAGCGGCTGGGGGAACAGCTGCTTCTTGGCGTCGGGTTTCACCTCGACCGCTTGCTTCTTCTTCTTTTTGGACTTTTTGACCTTCGATTGGTCTTCGGATTTCGAAAGGAGGGTGATTTTGAGTCGGTGCGACCGCAACAGCTGGCGACACTCGTCCTCGCTGAGGAGCTGGGGAGCAACCCGTGTCGGGCTCGGAGCCCGCTGTGCCTCGTCGGACTCGGGGGCCTTGGGGGCGTGTTCGGGCTTCGGAGCGAAGAAGTCGACCTCGGGTAGATCAACGGGTTCTTCTGAGCTGGACTCGTCTCGGGTTCGCTTCCTCTTCTGGCCCCGGACGTCGTCGTGGAAGAGCTGAGGATTGGTGGTCGTTCCGGCCGAGGGCAGCGCCACGCCGGCGGCGCGAGACTGGGCGCCCTTTGCCGTCTTCTTTGTTCCTCGCGAGAGGATCTTGAGAATGTCCATGTCTGCGAGGTAAAAGTGTCGATGTTGGGGGAGAGACGGTTCGAAGTTGAAGGTGGAAAAAAGCCGGATCAGCGTTTTGCGATGCAAATTTTGGTGGAGACGGTTTTTATCGAAAGCTTTTGGTGGTGCACTGTGGGGTCCTTCAATTGATAGAGGCTATGGGCGCTAAGGCTAAGACACTCCAACTTCACCTGTCGTCGCTTCACAGCTTCGGGCATGAAAAAGGTCGTTATTGAACATGTTGGACGTGTTGAACATGTAGAATAGACTGGCTATTCTCATCATGATTGATGTTGTTACTCAATTGTGTCGGGTCCGGATAAACCACTGCCGATCGCCGAACCTCGTCCAAACATGGGGGGTTCCACTGACGTCAACTTGCAACAATCCGGATTTCTTCGCGGATACATCATCGACTTGATGTGAATGGCTTGGGGAATCCTGCTTGCGTAACCCTCACAGCCATGGTTTATATCGGGGTGATTCTGCCTTTGAGGCATTACACCATTGTCTCTGCCGCCATCACTTGAGTCTTGACCACCTCCATCTACAAACTTCTCACGCTCTCCCAGACTCTACTTCTCAGACTACTCCTCTACCATGCCATCCATGCTAGGATTAACCACGGATCCGTCCCCGCACGGCATCCAAAACCGCGAGAGCAAGTTCGGCAACCTCTCAGGCGGCACCATGGACCTCGTCCCCAGCGGCGAAAAGGGCCTGACGCCACACCTCGACTCGTCCAACTTCTTCAAGAAGAAAGGCCCCAAGCACGACTCGGACGAAGAAGAAAGCGACGACGAAGACAAGCTCAACACCATCAAGGGCCGCAACATCGCCGCCGCCAAAGAAATGGAAACCCTCCTCTGGCGCGCCCTCTGCGACAAGCCAAAGAGCGCCCTCAAGTACATCGCAAAGGACGCCATCATGTCCAACCGGTTCCTGTTCGACGACGCCGAGCCGCGCACAAAGGACTCGGACCCGCCGCTCGAGGAGGAGCTGAGGCACTGCAACGAGTGGCTGGCCTACAAGATGCACGATCCGCAGGTCGTCGAGATTGACCTGATGGCCGCCGCGCTGGCGTACCGCGTTACGTTGTTTCGGCAGGTCGAGGAGAAGAAGGGGCGTATGGGGATGCAGACGGTCGAGGCTACCGTGTCGAGCTCGTGGAGGCAGCTGGCCAGCGGGGATTGGGAGTTGTGCAGCATGTTTGCGGGATAGGGGTTGTGCAGCAAGTCGCGGGATAGGAGTTATAATTGATGATTATATTCGAACGAGATGTTTACATATTTCAACTACGTACAGTCTAAACCCACCCCCTTTCTTTTCTACCTTACACGTCCAAATAGGCGGCGTCGCCTCACCAGGCCGCGGTCCGATAGTCGCATTCCCGATGCCAACGACGATCGGGCCAGCCGTATCAACCTCGATTGATTGACGCACCGGCGGACGCGTCTCTGGATCCGGGATGGTCGAGACTTCGTATGGTTGATCCAATGTCCCTTGCCGCGCTCTTTGAATTTGAAGAGCTGGTAGATTGCGCCGAGCGAGGGGATGTTCTTGACGTAGGGGTGAGCGCCTAAAATGCCCATTACTCGCCTGCGATTGGCCTGTTCCATGTTGAGTCTCGATATCATGTTTCTCTCACAATGTGTAAGAGAGGAAACGACATGGAAGCTCCGAGGGAATCACCGTCCTCCCCCCTCTCTCTGCAAGGCACAGCTAGCCCGACCCGGCAAACATCATATCTTCGCCATGGAGCAGGTTTCATATAGATCTATATATATCCAGGAGAGAAAAATGATTGCTCACATGGCTGCCGCAAGTGCGACCACTGCGCCCCCCAGCCGTGGAGGATCATCCGGACACGTTTTGTTTTGATCAAAGGCACGCAGGATGACGAGCAGAGGCTTTCCTCGTCTTCTTGGGATGGATATTTGCAGTTCGAGAGCATCTTCTCAACTTGAAACAGGCAACTTGGTCGAGAGTCGTGTAGTGATCAAGCAGTTAGTGTATGCTTGGTGCGGCACCAGGGCTGGACCATTGGGCAAGCAACCCGTTCAAAAGGGGGAGATATGCAACTTGCCGAGCGTGTATGAGGTATCTTTACTGGTGAGTTGAAGGAGTGTTGGGGCCGAATTAAGGATGTTCCTTGATGCGATTCGGCGAGTAGCTCTTTGTTTACTTGAAGATGCTGATCCGGCCATCTTCACCTGAACGACCGTCTAGTCTACCTGTCAGCTCCCAACGCCCCTGAAGCCAATCGTTCACTCACGTAGCAAGGCCTGAGCTCTCATGGAACCAGTCCTTGAGCTTCTGAAATCCCATCTCGTCGACTGCGTCCTCGGCGACACATCAACGTGCGGCTGCTGCATGCGCCAGAGCCGCCGATGTCTCGGCACGACGTAGCTGTGATCCGGGGCTTGAGTATCGGTCTCCGGCATCGCGGTGATTCTGTGGCACGGAAGTGAGGCCTTGTCACGCCGCTGGGGAGCCCTTTTTTGTGACGTCCAGTGCCAGCATCTTAGCCGTCTTCAAGATGGCCTCGGTGGTGCGCGGAGAACATGAGAAGTGAGCCACCAAGCCGTCCTAAGAAGACAACTCGCCTGAGAAGATATCGCAGCCGAGGTTGATTTTTCGTCCACTGTTTAAGTCTCCACGAGATTTAGGTCGGTGTCTCCTTTCTTGCTGTTGCCGACGTTAGGCAGAGCACTACGATAGCTATAGTAGGGAGTAAGGGGATAGGCAACAAGGCCGGGCTGGCAGTGTTCCCGGTGGAGAATTACTACATCGAGCAACTTGGCTCTAGGAATCTTGAACTGGACAGGATATGGTGTGTGTTGGAGTTGCTTGTCCGTACTTTGGGCACTCAAAGTCATGACCCAATATATCTATCTTGACAGCACCTTTCCGTCGTCAACTTGTTTGTTAGGCCTTTGATATATCAAATGACCTCAATTCGCTGAGTCTAAACAACCACTCTCCGCTTGAAACCATGACAACTGTCGATATTTGACGCCCTTCCTGAAAAACGTCGACATCTAACCCCCGAATCATGACAAGTGTCAACTTTGACACGTTTGAATCCTCACAACCGTCCATTTTGACCACCCCAAGTAACCCAATGGCAACGCCGAATCCCAAGCAAACAAACCATATAAAAAACGCCTCTTTGCAATGACGCCTCTGTCCAATAATTCAAAACCCCTCCTCCCTCTCATCATAGTCCTCCCTCCCCTCGCCGTACAACACCTCGCACACGCCCGCCAGCGGAACATCCATGACGGCATCGGTGCCCTCCCTCCAGATCTCCCGCCACCTCAGCCGGCCATTGTGGGCGTGCACCTTGGGTTCCCGATCGCGACTCCCGCGCACGCGCCCCTTGGCATCAATCTCGGCCAAGTGGCCCGCGCCGTCGACAATGGTCTCGACGCTCGTCAGCGGCAACGTCAGCATCTCCGTGTTGTACGCCGCCAGCGCGACGTATATGTAGCACAGGGTCATGACGATGAAGGCGGGGATCGCCAGCGCCCACCACCGGTTCGGGTAGTAGTATATCCCCAGGGCGTGCAGGAACGGCGAGGGCAGGTACGCCCAGAGGAGGTAGATGAGGAAGGTCAGGCTGCTGAAGAGATAGAGGACGAAGCCATAGTACTCGTATGTCGGGACCTTGGGGGCGGCCCGCGGGACCGGCGCGAGCGTGTCGTCGTCGGAGGCGTCGGGCGTGGTAGGCCGCGACGGCCGCAGGAGGGACGTTAGGGACGGGGAGGGAGGGAGAGGCGTGGGAGGTCGGCCGTAGAAGGGGGGGGCGAAGTTTTGCGACGTGATTTGTCGCGGCGGAGAGTCTTCGCCAGACGAGCTCACCGATGGCTCGTCCGAGAGCATGTCGGCCTCGTCGCCGGAGGTGAACGACATGGTGGCATGGATGGGAGAGTTGAAGTTGAAGCTGAAGCTGAAGGTGATGTAAATGTAGATGCAAGGTTGCGCGTCTGGCGGATGATTTGACGCGTGGGGAGCTCAATTCCTAATTGCCATGGCGGGGCCGTTATCGATAGCGCTTGGAGCTTCCTTCCGAAATGCGAATATCCAAGCAACTTAAGTGCCAAGTGCCAAAGAGGTACTCCCGAGTCCCGAGTCTACTTCGTACGGATACTCCGTACCTTATATCTGTAAACTCCCGACTCCCTTATGTAAACAATCATCATCATTAAAATCTCACCCATCTATCGGGCATCTATAATCTCTCTCCCGTACCGCCCCATTCTCCTGACGCTCCTGCAACGCATCCAAGCAACTCTGGTGATACACGTGCCTACACGCCAACACCACCAAAGGCCCCAACGGTTGTTGTCTACCATTCGGCACACTCCCATCCTCGAGGAGCATGCTCGACGGCCGCGTGTCCACGCCCTTTCCCTTGGCCCTGCTGTCCGACTCTCCGTTGAGTCCCTTGGCTCGCTCGGCATTGTCTGCCTGCCTCTCCTTCCTCCTCTTCTCTTCCAATGCCTGCCTGTCCTCCCAAGCTTCAAACACCGATCCGCCTGCCACTCCCGGACCCCAGACTCGTCGACTGCACGCCTCGCACGTTGACCCTTTAGGTCGCCATCCTCGTTGCCGCAGCTCCACTCCCTGTCGGACGTTGACGAAGAGGCTACGCTCCAGAAGCCTGTTCGATAGTCGCAGGATCGACTCTTCATACGCATATGCCGAAAAGATCGACGCCAAAACCCCCCGGAGGTCCGCGAGGTTCGGTGACGATGCAACGGCCTGCGTCAAGAATGCCCGGAGAACCCGCAGGAACGACAAGTTGGCTCTAGCGCTGGTTAGAAGCCTCGCTCCCGGCTGACCGCTCGTTTGGCTCGACGTCGCCGTGAGAAGTGCCGTGAAGGTGTGTTGGACTAGCGATCGGAGGAGAGCGAGGAGCTTCTCGCCGTCTAACTTCTCCTCGTCCGTCTGTTCAATGGCCGAAGCAATCGTGGGCGACAGGTTCCGCGTTACCCGCACGCAAGCCTCAATCAGACTCAACCAGAGGGCTTCATCAGCAGACAAGGCGTCGGTGGCCGTCTTCTTCTTTTTCACCACAACCGACCTTCTCGACGTCTTTGTCTGCCCCTGGCACAGCCAGATGCCGACATGGACATACTTCTGAAGACCTTGGAGTAAGTCTTCGACATCGAGTTGCAGGTTTACCGATCCATCATCCTCTTCCGAGCCAGCCAAAAGACCTTGCATGGCCGATTCCAGAGTGCCGAGATGCTTCACCAAGCGATCCATTGCGTCCTTGACCTGGCCCTCCCGCGCCATCAGGACAACCGCCGCATCGATGACTCCCGTCTCCTCCATCGTCGGGATCAGTTTCTCCAGCCGCAAATCAGTCGACTGCACCAACCCAATGTAGTCGGAGACGTGAGACGGCTCAAACTTGCACATGAGCTGCACGTACTGTTCGACCAAGTCTCTCTCGGATATGGGCTTGTCCTCGGGCCCAGCTTCACTAGGCTCAAGCAAAGTTTTCAGGTAAGCGTGCTGTAAATCAGGCGCGTCCGCTGCCGAATCCAGAATGTGTTGGTGCAGATCCTTGTCTTGCCACGCAAAGATGCGCGCAGATTGTTCCGCACCAAGTTCGAGCAGGTCCCGGGCATGTTCCTTGACCACCTCCAAAACCTCGTGCAATTGACGACTGCTCAAACCAGCATGGGGCCGGAGACAATCACCGATGCACTCGAAAACCATCTCCTGTTCCTCATGGTCGTCAAAGTAGGTCTGCACCAACTGCCCATACTGATGGTCGGCCTTGTACGTGCGCTTCAGGATGCGGTAGAAGCCTGCCCTTTTGAAGAGCGGCATCAGCGCCGGCATGTCTGAAGGCTGATGAACAGAGAGGAGATACTCTGCGCTCAGTTGGGAATCTTCCGCGAGATCGACCCCTGGGTAGTTGCAAAGCCCGGTGAGAACTCGTGAGAGTATCGTGCCCGGGAAGAGCAGGTATTGGGGGAACTTTGGCAGGTTTCGTGCGATAAACATGTCGAGGTAGATGGTATCCTCGGCCGCAAACTCGTTCGAGTTCATCACGTCGAGCAGTATCGATAGGATGTATTGGCGGTTGATGGTGAGCCCAAAGACTTGTTCCTCGGGTAATTCGCCCTTCGCTCCGCCGTTGACGTGATGTTGATCGGGCGAGTCGTTGAGGAACGGATCCTCAAAGGCCTCGTTCAAAGCGCTGAGGAAGCTTGGGGCATCAAACTTGAGAATCAGACGCAGATATGGGAAGGAAGGCTGACTCTCGGCGCCAGGCATGGTGACGAACTTCTGTGAACTGCCCTTGGGCCAAGCAATGGTCCTCCCGGAGAAGAGGAACCAGTACACCTCGGCCTTGGCCTTCATGGCGACGTCGTCGCTCAACATGTCTCCCGTTGGGTAGACCCGGCCGGTCAAGGTGTAGGAGAGGTACGGGAACATCTTGAGAGCGCTGATGCTGTAAAAGTCGTCGGCCATGTTGCCGGGAATGAAGTCCCCGTTGGCCATCAGGGGTATCAAAAGGGAAAGCAGGTCGATCATGGGAGTGATGTAATCCTGCATCGCCTGGTTCCAGACGTAAATCAGCGCGTCGTACAGGCTGTGCTGCTTGCACAGAAGAGTAATCTGATCCAGATCGAGTGTGGCGGTCTCCATGTGGCAGATCATCTCCTCCAGCCTGCTCTCCCACCCCTTGGCGACAAAGTGCGTAACCAGGTCTTTGACCACGGTGGGAGGCACCATCGTGATGGTCTGTTCCAGAATGTAGGGCTCGAGACATTCGAGGAAGATGCCCGAGATGTCCTCGTCGTCGTACCACTCGTACATTTCGTCGAATAGGTAATCCGTGTTGTCGATGCTCTGGCACGCCGCGAAGCACGTCTCGGCCAGCTGCTTCATGTGGTCGTCATCGGCATCCTCGGGGTGCTTGTGTCGCTGACCAAACGCGTACTTCAACGAAGCACTGATAATCTCCATGATCTTGTCTTGGACCATGGTGTGTCGTAGCCTCGCATCCTCGGGCAGGCCGACGGTGAGCTTGTCGGCATCGCCAGTGTAATAAGACGTCGCTAGCTGAATCGCTCCGATATAGTCGCCATTCTCCATCATGGCAATTAATCTGTCCGCCCAATTGGACAGCGCCCCTATCGAAACTTCGTTGAAGCCGAGGAGGAAGATTCTCCCCTTGTATGTCTTGAAACTCATGTAATACGCGTCCGCCACCACGCCGTGCATCGATGCATCGTTCTCGTCGAGCTGTTCCACGAGCGTGTGCAGCTGCTTCGAAAACAAGTCTGCGTGGTAAATGTACTTTTGCAAAAGGTCGAAAGCCTCCGTCATGCGCATGGTCCTGTCTTCGAGGACGATCAACCTCTGCGAAATAGTCAGAACGGCGAGCACTGAGCGACTGAGCCATTGCACCGCAACAATGGCTTCTTCGGACTTCCACCTGCTTCTCGCCTTGAATCGAAACGACGCCGGCGAGTCCTTATCTTCGCGGGGAAGCTCGTCTACATCCAACACGGTGAGGACATTGGACCAACAGTAGGCCAGCTTGACCTTTGAGATGTCGCTGCCCGTGTGAGGGTCGGGCACCTTGAGCTGGACAGCGGGAAACCACGCCAGACATCCCGTCATGGCACTATGAGCAGGCACCTCCTTGGGCCGCGCCGATTTGTGCTGCGTCTGGGCAACAGGAGTGGTAGAGACAATGACGAGAAGATATGGTGTCAACATGGCCGTCAGTCCAAGAGTATCGGTTGAGCGCTCGACATTGCCCAGGGGACAAGATGCAAAAGCAAGAACCGTGCTCGGCTTGACCGTCTTGCCCGCCGGCATTGGCGCGTCGGGATACCGGCCAAGAATTCGATGCGTCTTCACCGTTCGACCGAGCGCGCCTGTGCCCCTTGTCGCAAGGTGAGAAAAGGCCATGCCTCGCTCATCGGCAGAAACGAGAGCAGTGTGTCGAGTCCCGAGGAATCCGAGATGAGTAATAGTGACGTCGGGAACGTGGCCGTCGGCCGTCCTGTTCTTGACCTGCGAATGGTCTAGATGCGGTATGGTCAAGAATGGCCGTGATGCGCGGTTCGTGTCCCAGGTGAAGATGTAGCCATTCGCATGTCCACCGGCTATCGTTGAATGATCTGCGGATATGGCAATCGCTGTGATCGGTCCGCATTCAACAGCTACTCCAGTCAGTTGAAGTCCTCAGGGAAAGTCCATGCTGCTCACCTTTCGTCCCCGGCCCAATAATCATTTTTAGGTTTTGGTTATAGTCGAAGACCAGTATTATTCCCTTGGAGGTTCCCACCACAATTGACGCCGAGACGGCCAAGCACGTGGGCGATCCGAAGCTGCGCCTCCCCGCCTCCGAGAATGCCTGGCCGTTGAGCTTCCGCAGGCGCGTCCACCGGACCACCTCCCAGGGCGGCGAGGGCGTGTCGATGTCGGCCTGGTCGAGGATAAACTGGGAGCTGAGCGACACGTTGCGACTGTGCGCGGAGAGGAAGGCGGGGGATGCCGAGCGAGGAGAATGGATCGCCGAAGAGGAAATGCGTGATTGGAATCGTCGATCGAAGGGACGGAACGAGGGCGTCGGGCTGCTCAAGCCAGGGCGTGAAGCGACCGAAGGCAGAACACTGCTCGAAGGAGAGGACATGAAGGAGCCCTATGATTGTTAGAGACTTGCAGTGACTCGCGATACCGTTTGGTCATACCTGGACAGAAGGCGTGTCATCCGGGCCCGACAAGACCGAGTCGATGGGACTCCCAACCCGCCTCGGCAAACCGTGGAGCTCGCTCCCAGCCAAAGAGCTTACATCGGAACCATCCTGATTCTGCTGCTGCATAATTTCTCGATAACGATTCTTGAGCAAGCCGTTCCCGATGGCCACGGGCGGCGTCGAGTGGTCATCGTTCGAGTCCGCGTCGTCGTATTGCCCATCCACGGAACCAACACCATCATCTCCACCTACACCACCTGCCCCTTCCAAGGCATCCTTAATCGTGTCGCCATCGTCTGAGGTCACGTCTCCGGCGAGAGACAAGTCTTCTGGATCGGCCATGGCGTCGTGGCTTCCATCACTGCATGCGCAAAAGGGGACTACCGCGTCGAGGTCATGGCCTGGCGCAAATGAAGGCGGCTGGGGGAGGAGGGAGGATGGAGGATAGCTTGGCCGATTGCGATAAGGCAGCCAGCGAAAGGTTTAAGGGAGGGAAGCTTGTAAAAGGTCGGCTCGGGGTCGGTGTAAACGGGTCCGCGGAGTAGCGGTTCGACGGCGAGGGATAAAAAAAAGAAGGTCGAGGTGCTAGAGGTGCTAGAGAATGAAGCAATGTTCGCAAGCCGGGATTCTCGGGTCAAGACATGGGAAATTGGCGATGTTTGTTGTTTGGTGTCCCCGTCGTGAAAGCTGGGTCGAGCTTTCGTGGTTCGTTCGTATGCACTGCCCACTGCGGAGGACGCTGCCTTGGAGCGAGCGCGGCGCAGTGACGAATGGGCGGCGGGCCGGGGATTCTCCGGGCTCCAACCTTCGCTTTTTCCCCTTGCGCTGCCCGGTGACGTCTTCAGCGCACGCGGGTCCACCCGCGTCTGCGAACTGATCAACGACATCGAACACGCGACGCCCACGAGAATCACACCTCTCGTGACATTCCCTCTTCCTGCCCGCCATGTCTTCAATTGGTCCCCAACTCCCACCACAGCTGTCCAAGCGAAAGCGAGCCCCCGAACAGCCCTCTCCGCCGAGCAAACATCGTCGGAGCGAATCACCGTCCAAGAACCACGACGAGATCGACCTCGACGACTCAGACGACGACTACAGCCCCAGCGCGCCTACAGCCCCCAAACCCGCCGTCGCCGGACCCTCCCTCCCACCAAGCAACAGAGATGAGATCGGCCTCGACTCCGATTCAGACTCGGACACCGGTCCAGCACCCCCCGCGCCTCCCAAACGAACCCTCGGTCCAGCGCCGCCCCCAGCCGACCTCGCAACCCGCCCCGTAGACGACGCCGACTCGTCCTCCGACTCCGAAGACGACTACGGCCCCGCGCTGCCCGGCTCCTCCAACGCCCACAAGCCCGTCCTGGGACCCCAGCTCCCCGCCGCCGAGGCAAAACCCGAGCGCGACCAGTGGATGCTCGCGCCGCCCGAGGCCTCGTCGTACTCGGAACGCGACCCGACGCGCATGCGCAACCGCAAGTTCGCCTCCAAGCCGTCGTCCTCGGGCCCGGCCACCGTCTCGTCCATCTGGACCGAAACCCCCGAGGAGAAGCTCAAGCGGCTGCAGGACTCGGTGCTGGGCCGCGAGGACAGAGCCAAGGACGTCTCTGCCGCCCCGAAGCGGTCAAAGGACGAGGAGGAGCGGAACCGCAAGATTGCGGCGTCTATTGAGGCGAAGCGAGGCAAGAGCCTGTATGACGAACATCAGGCCCAACGAGATAAGAGCAATCTCAAGCCCGAGGAGGAGGAGGATGACCCGAGCAAGCGAGCCTTTGATAGAGAAAAGGACATGGCCCTCGGCGGCAAGATAGGCACGGCACAACGAAGAGAGTTGATGACCAAGGCAGCAAACTTTGGAGGGCGGTTTCAGAAGGGCTCCTTCTTATGAGAACGAGACCATGACCTGACCCTGCGCCGTGGATGCATAATAGTAGGCCCTACTATAGACGGCTGCATGAATAAAACCGGCGCCAATGTACGACCAGCTACGACATTACGAATAAACGTCACATCAGTTGAAGCGTCATGGGTGGAACAAATATCTCATTGCACCATCCAACTATCGAAATCCGTAACCACTAACTCCGCCGCTCCCTCCGGTTCCAGCTGAAGCCCGAATTTTCCAGCCCATGCAAGTACAAACCAACCTCCGTCTTACAGGTAAACAAAGACGCCAAAGGTTCTCTCCATCTCACCATCCTCTTCCTCGTCGGTATGCCAGCTTCTATTCCAGCACGCCCAACGAGACAGCCAACCTTTGACCCAACATCCCTCTCTCAAAGGATATCGTCCTCCATTCACTAACTCTCCCATCCACCTCGATAAACGTATGCTCGATGCGGGAGAAACAAATGCCGACCCATAATGCAGTAATTCGATCCTTGTGTATAATTCATGACGGTGTGCCAACAGTTCAAGTCGGAAATGAGAGAAAGTCATCGCTAAAGTAAAGTGCATGTCGTAAAGGTATTGAAGGTGACAAATCGGTAAACTAGATCCAAGAATTAAGATGTAGTTGTGGCACGGTTTCCCGACTCGAGTTGGGAAGGGGTGACTTCAGCAGCTGGCGTGTCGTTGGTCTGAGTGTTGGCTCCTCTTCGACCGAACGGAAGGATATTACGGAAGGCGGATAATCTGCTGCTGGCGGGGGCCTCGGTAGTCTCTTGCGGTGGTCGCCTGGGCTGGTTGATTGCCTCCTGCGTCAACTGTCTGCTGGGTCGCTCGGATATTCGGGATTGTCGAGTGTCTGATCTGGTCGTAGTGCGACGCTCAGCGGGTTGTGTGCCTTGACCTCTGGGGCCGTGTCTTCGGAAGACGGCTCGGAGGGGTGCAGGGAGATTGAGGCGGCCACGCTGAGGTTGAAAGGTGGATGCGGCGTTCGCCGCAGCATCGGTACCTTCGGGAACGGGGCGGGGCTTGGGGACGTAGTAGTCGGCCTTGCAGAGTGGGCAGCATGCTCGGCGACTGGTCAGCCACGGGTCGACGCAGACAGCGTGGAAAGCATGGCCGCACGTCAGTCCGCGAACGTCATCGTCGTCTTCCAGAGAGTCGATGCAAATAGCACAGGTGTCTCCGGGAGCCTCGAGGCATTCGGGTGGTAAGGCGCCGTCAATTTGCTCGTCGTCATCGCTGTCTTCGCTCGAGATTCGTTGCAACTGGTCGTCTGTGGGTTTTCCGGGTTGAGTTTCGGACATTTGACCGGTCTCGGTGGGTCGCGCGGGAACATCCTTTGACTTCTCGGTTTCCGTAGGTTTCGTAGTTTCGCCGTCTGGTTTGGAGGTGATTACCGCGCTGGAGGAAGGCCGTTCATCGGTAGAGTCACGTTCTTTGGCGGAAAAGTCAGGCACGATGCCATCAGCATCCCTAACGCTGTTGGCTCGACTCGGGGGCACGGAGACGCCTCCAGCCGTTGGCAATCCTTCCTTTGCGCGATCGGAAACCCAAGTCTTGTACTTCATCATTGGGAACTTGTCGTTCACCTCGTCCATCGTCATCAACTTCTTCTCGCGACGTCGGCGATGCGGCCGAGGCATGTTTTCCAAAGTGATCGGCTCTCCATCCTCGTTCATGCGGAGCTGTCGGTTGCGGGCATTATATCGGAAGCAATACTTGACACCGACGATAATCCTAAGATGGCGGGGGTCAGAAGGGCTTCATATATACCTCACTAGCGGTGCGCATCATGGGGGAACACGAGCAACCGAACGGCCGGGTCTTACCATAGATTCGTAAAAACCACGCCAAAGCCCAACGCAACGAAGAAAAGCAGGGGAGAACTGGAGCCGTTGTTGTCCTTGCCGTCATCAGAACTCGTGGTAGAGGCGCTAGCTTCGCTTGTGGTGGTGGTCGAGCCTTGTTCCTGCGCGGCGGCTCGGGCAACGACGCGGGTAGCCTCCAGGAAGTGATTGAGAAAGGCCATCTTCACAAGCGGACGGGAGGGTTAAGATTTGAGCGGGAGGCGGGCTCGAATTGATTCGGAATCTGCCGTACGGGGACCATGGGATGTTGCGAGGTAGAAACCCACAGAGGACCCTGAGAGATTCCGGGAGGGTGCGGTTGGAGCGGGCGGGAAGCACAGGGACGAACGAACTCTGGAGAGTTCCAGTTCAAACCGTCAACCTTAATCTCTCGATGGGCGTCGTCGCGATCTCGAGTATTTTCACTCCCTTAAATCCAACGGAACAGCGAAGGAAGAAGCGGGAGGGTGGAGGAGAGATTCACTCCGGCGGGATGGCTGGATGTGAAGGATGGAGAATGAACGGACTGGGGGGGTTGTTGGGTGAAGGGTGATGGGTGACGGGTGGTTTGTATGGAGATGGGGTGACGGGCGGAGGCGGAGTGTGCACTGTGAAGTGGAGGGAAAGGTACAAGGAAGACCCAAGGGCCGGACAACAAGAAGGAAGGAAGCAGCGCAGGTAAAAAAGGAAGTGAGAAAGAGGAAGCCAGGGAAAGGGCGACTGGCAGACTGGCACTCCAGTCGGCGCGGTCGGTGCGGCGCTGCAGGAAAGCGCAGGAGAGCGCAGGCGGGCGCGAAGTGGGCAGGTACGAGACGGCGCACTTTGCACGGAGGACCAGAAAAAGGGAAAGTGAGCGAGCGAGGAATGGGGCTACGCCGGGCCGGGGGGGTCGCAGTGGGCGTCCCAGGGTGGAATGGCGGACTCTGAGTGGCTCCGGGGCCAAGGGATGGTGGGTCTCCCAGAAAGCCAAGCGCAGCCAAGCAACGAGGGAAGGAGACGGAGGGGGGACCGTAAGAGACACTGTGCAAGGGTACCTGCCTCACGACGGAGGAGGAAGGAGGGAGGGGGGACGGAGGCGAATTGATTTGGGGTCGGGTGGCTGGCGGGGCTCTTCTCTGAGAATACGCTGAAAAGCCACTGTAAGCCCAGGCGAAGCTTTGCAACCAAGAAGCTGGGTCTTGTGATTCCCGTCGGAGATGGGAAGACGGAGAGGTTGTTTTTTTCAAGGAGGGCTGCGGCGCTCTTCAAGTCGCAAAGCAAAGATTGCAAGGCGTATCTCGAGTTTCACAGCTTTTCAACTTTGCTTTCTTGTCTCCGTCGAGGGGGCTGAGAAAAAGCCTGAAAGAAATCCAATCCCGAACCCTTGCCCTGTCGCTTCTTTGCCCACTGGTTGGCTGAGTGAAGGTGAAGCCCGCCTGCCGCACTGAGACTCGCGCGAGTCCCGTTTTGTCGCCCAGCTGGAAGGTGCTTTGCTTTCGCTTCACCGGGCCTGCTGCACCGTTTTTGGGGGTGAAAAGGGAGAGCTTGAAATTTGCGGTTTGCGACTGCGTGTAACTCGTCAAGTCGCAAAAGTCGGGAGGAATCTATATCGTGAAACCCAGAAGGCTTCTATTGCGGTCCAATGCCAGAGCAGAGTTGAAATGAAGGGGATGGCTCTCTGCAATGAGAAACATATGCAGTCTCAATCCAGAAACGGCCTCATGGTTTCCTTTTCAACCCCATCTCTTCCGGCAGATAATCTTACAACAGAGGCACATCTGACTCATGGTTCGATAGATCGATTGAACAAGAGTGACGAACCCCGGATTCACCGAGCGTTGGTTACATGCTTCTTGTCCATAGTGCTTCTTTCGAACGTCTGCCGTCCCTTCACCGCGGACAGGCATAAGAGCGATTCGACCCCAAAGCGTCGCGCCTTACTCGCATGAGGTTTCTTGGACGGAACACGCCAAACGGCACCATCTTTCAGCGTCCTCGCCAAAACGGACTTCGCCCATCCGGTTGTGCCGTTTCCTTCGGCGACGACGGATTCTTGCGCTTCCGACGCTGACACTCGTGGCGCAGGTGGACAATTTGTGGAGCGGATGACGGCCATTTCCTTTGAATAAGCGCCAGGTCGCGAGGTGAAGCATTTCTAGATGCATGCCGTCATCATGGTTGGGATTCGAAGAGGAGGGTGCAACGTTGACAGCCCGTGACAGCTGGAGATTCACCTCGCGAACCCTAATATCCAAATGTTGGGGGGCACGTTTCAAACCTCTTGGGGGGAATTGGCGAGTCCCAAGAGCTCGGGCGGTCACCTTTCTTGTTCATCATTCCCAAAAGTTGAAGCTTTCGAATTCCACGTCCTCTATCGTTCCGCATTTTGAGCTAGTGCATCCCAGGGGCGGCGTATCCGGAGGCGTATCGAAGCTTTCAACTCTGGCGACAAGTAGCTGCCAGTCTAGGCTCCGGACTCGTCGACTCCAGAACCTTGGCATATCTCTTTCGTGGGCGAAAAGCTTCCGCGCCTGTCGCAGCCACTTTCCCTTCCCCCCTAGCTAGTCGACGGGCTGTCCCACGAAAGAGCAAAGAACGTACGCAAAGAGCTTGGCCGTGTCTCGAAAAAGGGCTTCAACCTCACCAAAGACCCCAAATTGCACTGTTTTGGATGATGCACTCTGCAGAGCACCACCCGACCGGGCCGGGAAAACAGGGACCCGTTCCAATGTTGAAATGCTGTACGAGGCGAGTGGATGCTTTTTCTTCTTTCACTGGAGGGATCATGGAAGCAAAAAAGCCGCCTCCCTGGCTGGGTCTGATACACATGGGCGGTTGGGGGTCGAATCCTTGATGACGATGGACTTGTTCTCAGCGTTTTGGCGATTCGCAACCTTCAACGAGAAGCGTATGTACGCATGCCACGTTCGTTCGTTCTCTCCCTTGCATGATCCCGTGCGTCGACCATACGAAAGTACATACGCAATACGGCCATGCGGTGCGACCCGTCTCCCCGGGCAATCTGCGTGTTGCCGTGGGATGGCTTTTGAGTACGGTATTCAAAGCAGCGGTATGTATTCGTATGGATCGCTCGGAAGGGAAATGTCTCGACAGAAATAGACGTCGATCAGATGCGCGAGGTTCCTTTATTGTTAGTAATTAACGAGAGAAAAGGATTCAAGGCTGCTCGTAATAATGTGCATGTATCCTGCCGTCTCCTGCATGGACCTGCTGTCAAATCTGAGCTCAGATTTGGCTCCGATACGCCAGGAGTCGCAAAGCCACAAAGTCCACTACAGTGTAGAACTCAACGCGTTCACACTGGCTTCGACCCCAGTGGCAACTGTTGAAGCTTTCAAGGACAGCCACCACGGTGTGGATGGGTGGGCTCTCTTCTTCACCTCGACCTTTTTCTCACCAGAAAGAACAGACACGCTTGATTCGAACTTTTTGAAAGGGGCGCACGGGCTGGTTCAAGTGAAAAGGTGAAAAGACGGTCGCTGACGCTTTTTACGTTGTGCCCGCATGCGGCCTCGGTTCATTGCCTCAGGACGTCGTCAGTTGTTGTTGTGTTTGTTTGACCTTTTGCCATGTTGACGACCCTCTGTCGTCGTGATTGGCTCAGCCGTTCTTTTGTGTTGACATCAGACGAGTTCGCGCTGATTGGGGAAAAAAGCATCCGGAGCATCCCTAAACCCTCCCACCGTCCCACGCAAAGAAAGATAACCGGATATCATGACAGGTCCCGTGTTCCCCAACAAGGCTGTCTCGGCACATGCTTTTTCAATGTCTCGCTACGCCGGATATAAAGTCATGTTGTTTCGAAAAGCACGGCTACGGAAGAGGCGGCTCTTTCGGCAGCGACGGAACCCAATGAACCATAAAATGCCTCTCCGATGACGGTCCAGTATATCTCTCACCACCGCTGTCAGAAGATCGGAGTTGACTTTCGACTTGTTGTAAGTGATGAGGAATCAAAACGCCGTTCTCGCGACGGTTCCAAACGGGAGGGCCCGGCCGGGCGGTTCGGTCAGGCGTGCGTACGCTGATGAGGAATCGGATCGGTTTTCAAACGCCGCCAAGAATGAGCTGGCGCCAGATAACAAGGTCTTGCGCGTCGTCAACCGTCGGCTGTGCAAGGCCGTATGTATTAGGATGCTGACGGCGGTCCAATCAACTGGTCGAAGGATCAGTCTTGGAACAATAGCCCAGATCAACAACGAGGCTATGCAGATGTCGTGTGGCCTTGGCGGGAGAGATTTGACAAGATCTGTCATGGAACCCAACTTATCACGGGGGAGGGAGGATCAGCGTAAGGAGTTTCTCTTTTTTGTCGAGGTTTCGCGGTGAGACTAAAACGGGCAAACCGGCGCCGAAGCAGGATGATGACGACCGTCTAGCCTCGTCGGCATCTCGTGGTCCCGAACGGATTTTTGTGCGTGCAGCCCCCTGCTTGTTCTTGGTACGTTTCCCCCGCAATCAAAGCACCTCTAGGCTTTGGGCGCCTTCGAGTCCCCCATGGCAAGGGAATATCGAGCCGTCTCCGCGGAGAGGGGGGAAGAAGAGTCAGAGTGCGAGCTGAAAGAGCCATTTGGTGAGTAATGAGTTGGTTTGGTGGTGTCATGACGTGGGGAAGGGACGGTGTTTCCTGAGTTCCTTCCGGGGAAAGTTTTATGGATCAATGGGCACATGCGGAGAAATGGCTCCCCCCGCGTTTTTGTGACGGCAAAAATCTCGGCCGGGTTTAGCTTCGTCCAAGTTCCAACAACCTGCAGCTGCTTCGAGTTGAAGAAGCAAGTTGAAGAAGAACAGGGAACAAAAGTCTCTCAATAATCGAGTCCAGTACCGTCCTCGGTCGCCCGTTCTCGTCACGATGCCGCCCACCCAACTCCCCGCTTCCGGGAACCCGCTGTGAGTCCTCTTTCTCTCTTCCCAGGTTCCCCTCTTCCCTCTCCCTTCTCCCCGGAATCCTCGCTCCATTTCGTCAGGGGTACGAATGCAATCCGCCTTCCCAGCTGGTCCGTAGTCTCCATTGACTTTCGGTGGCAACCGAACCGTTCCGGAGCTCTCGTGACGAGTCAGGCACTCGTCAATGTGGACTGACTCTTTTGCTGTGCAGCGTCTTCTTCGACATCACGCTTGGAGGTACGTCTGTCCGTGTTATTTCCAATCTGGCTGGTTCTTGTTTGTTCCTGACCCCCCTCCCAGGTGAACCTCTCGGCCGAATCACCTTTGAGCTCTTCAAGGATGTCGTCCCCAAGACGGCCGAGAACTTCCGCCAGTTCTGCACCGGCGAGTCCAAGAACGCCGCCGGTCGGCCTCAAGGCTACAAGGGCTCCAAGTTTCACCGGATAGTCAGTCGTACCTCACTCCCTTTAGCACACCAAGCTTGTCAACTCACATCAAACAGATCCCCAATTTCATGTGCCAGGGCGGTGACTTCCTCAACGCCGACGGCACCGGTTCGACGTGTATCTGGGGGTTCAAGTCGTTTGAGGACGAGAACTTTACCCTCAAGCACGATCAGCCCTTCCTGCTCTCCATGGCTGTATGTCTTCTCAGCAAGTGTACTATGTCGTGTATGTACGCTAACACACTCCAGAACGCCGGCCCCAACACCAACGGCTCTCAATTCTTCATCACCACCGTGCCCACGCCCTTCCTCGACAACAAGCACGTCGTCTTTGGCAAGGTCTACGAGGGTACAGACGTGGTGCAGAAGATGGAAATCGTCAAGACGGGTCACCGCGGCAAGGACGTGCCCAACCTCGACGTTGTCGTTGCCCAGTGCGGCGAGATGTAGACGAGCCCTACCCTCTCTCGGTCATACCGTCGATGGAGGGACGGTACACAAAAGGGGAACAGAGGATACCAGACGTGGTGGCCCGCAGGTTCGAGAGACGATGATGCAGTCACCCGCGTTGCTCCAGCCGCGGTTCCTGCCATTGGGATGAGTTCCTCGGGGCACATCGCTCCCGCGTTTGCTTCTCGTCGAGGACGCACGACGGGCCGGGCGTTTCGAGCACAACCACTGCGTCTGTTGAGGTGATTCGTTATTACACGGTCACCCGCACGTTCATTGCACAAGCCAGGAGCCACAAACTAGAGGAGTTTCTTAGGGAATCATTAGTCCTACCGTGTCTTGGAGTGAAGGCACCTTTACACGTCGGGTTGTCTACTACAGCTAGCCATCTACCTTGGATATTAGGGCAAAGTGAATTACCTAGATAGTCAAGCAGTAATTTACAGTTTCGCTTTCAAGAAGATGAACGTTCAAAGAAGCAGTTATCGATTTCCCTAACTAATATAACTCCCGAAAAGTAAATGCAAGGTGAAAAGACTGGTAAAAAGACAGGGCACCAGGCCTTAAAAAGGGACGGGAAACGAAGTTGGTGAAATTGGTTTGATTTGAGACGTTTGATACTCGTATGCCGTGAGGCAGCGAAACTAATCTTTTTGTACATTGTTACCAAGAAAACAGGAAAGAAAAGAAGAAAAAAAGAAGAAAAAGGAGAGCTATGGAACGTGTTTGTAGTACTGGAGCATCAGATGGCGTTTGTTGATTCCTTCGTATATTGAATTCATGCATTGCTTGCTTCAAATTCGCATCTCTCTCCATTTACCAATCCCCAAGAGCCCAGTTCACCCGTCGACGATACGGAGTCTGCACAGCAGACGCGCTGCTCGGAGTAGTAGCGGTGGTGGTGGCAGACTGGTCAACGGACAAGAGCGTCTCGCGGAACGAGCGCCCGGGAAAAGTGCTGGTGCTGGGCGTGGCGATGGCCTCGGCCGCGTTGGAAACGTCGCTCTCCTGGAACGAACCGCCGGGGAGGAGGGCGGTGGTGGTGGGTTCGGCGCCGGCGGCGGATTCGGAGGTGACGACGCTGCGGAGGGTGGCGAGGGAGGTTGGTTTGCCGGGGGTGATGTGCGTGGTGATGGTCACGTAGGCGGTGGACGTGGAGGTTGTGGCCTCGTTGTCGGAGGAGGAGTTTGTGGCCTCTTCGTCGGAGTTGTTGATGTGGGTGGTGCGCGTGACGTATTCGGTGGAAGTGGAAGAGTCGACGTCGTCGGGTTGGTTGATGTGGGTTGTGTAGGTGAGGTACATGGTCGAAGTGGAAGAGGGCTTCTCGACGACGTCGTTGCCGGGCGTG
Organism: Thelonectria blattea; assembly: GCA_024115155.1. NCBI lineage: Eukaryota > Fungi > Ascomycota > Sordariomycetes > Hypocreales > Nectriaceae > Thelonectria > Thelonectria blattea. Next base: position 22,014 of record JAMQMW010001177.1, read on the forward strand.
GTGGTGGCGGCCGGTCGGGTGATGGTGACGGGCTTGGTGACCATGAGAGTCTTGGTGACGGTCGAGGTGCTGAGGGACTCGTCTGCGGCGGAGGAAGACGTCTGGTCGGCGGAAACGGTGACGTAGACGGTCGTGACAGACGCGGGAGGGCGGATCGTCTCGGTGACGGTGACGGTCTCGACGGAGCCTCCAGCGGGCGAGGTTGCCATGGCAGAGGATGCAGCAGGAGTAGTAGCAACGACAGAGGACACAACAGCGTTCGCAGTCGAAGTCACAGCCGGAAAGCTGACACCACCAGTCCCAGTCGCAGTCGCAGTCCCGGTAGCCCCATCATTCTCACCAACATCGACCTGGAAGTTATTCCGCATCTGCGCCTCGATACCAGCCGAGTAGATGTTCTGATCGGGCACGTAATCCAGCGCGACCGAGTCCTTGGCCGCAAACGACGCGGCGCTCTTGCCCGTGATCTTGATGTCCATGACGCTCGAGTAGCTCTCGTTGCGAGAAATGGCGGCCATGGTGAAGTCGTTGGGGTCCTTCTGGCCGCGCATAAAGGTGCCGGCCCAGGGAAACTTGCCCTCGGACGTAGCGTTCATATCGATGGCGTCCGCGTTCAGGTCGGGCCAGTCCCAGTACCAGTAGACGGTGTAGACGGATCCCTCGGCCAGGTCGTCGGGGAGCTTGATGTCGCTCTGGCAGGCCAGTTCCTCGTCGTGCTTGGCGCCCTTGCTGGCGTACTTTGCTGCGCGATCGGTGCTCAGCTCGCCCGGGTTGGTCTGGTAGCACTGTCCGTCGTCGTAGTTGCGCGTGGCCAGGAGACGGCCTCGCTTGTCGCCGCCCGAACCGTCCTTGTTCCAGAGGAGGTGCACGTCGAACAGCTTCTCCTCGTCCTTGGGCTGGCTGGTGCCGTAGAAGTAGATGGTGCCGCGGTTGAGGGGCTTCTTGGGCTGGTTCTGCGGGAGCGTCGTGTGTCCGTTCTCGAGGTGCATGACGGCGACGTAGTCTCCGGCGGCGGCCTCCAGCATGGGATAGTTGGGAGTGGCCGTGTACTTGTACTTGTTGAGGATCTCGTTGCCCGAGTAGGCCGACTGGCCCGAGATGGGGAGGATGTTCTGCGGGATCGAGTCTGCGTAGACGGGATCCGTCGAGTTGCGGGCGACGTAGCCGCGAGGGTATCCGACGTCGCCGATCATGGTGCCGTTTTTGGCCAGTTTCTTTGCGTACTCGATCCACGAGTGAGCAGAAGCGAGAGGCGCCGTGGCGAGCAAGACGCCGGCCGCGAGGGCGGTAGTAGAGGGGATCTTCATTCTCGAAGCTTGCCACAGATGGTGGTGGGGGGTTTTTGATTGACGAGAGGTGAGGTTTGAAGAGTAAGAAAAAGTTTGGTCGAGTCGAAAAAGCGAAAAGAGTTGAGGCTCGGCGAGAGTAAATGAGTGTCTCTTTGTGAGCGATGTTTTGATGTTTCTCGGATGTCGCGTTATGCTCGGAAGAGAAAATGGGTGTGAAGAAAGAGAAAGAGAGAGAGTTTCGTCAGGTGAGGGATTCGAAAAATAAGGAAGGAAAGAGAAAGTGATCGCGAGTTTGTTTATTGCGCCGAACACTTGATGCGAGGTTGCGGTTTATTGGTCGAACGAACTCGTGAACGAATGCCCGAGCAGTGACGAGGATCTTAGTGGTCGGAGCAGCTTTGTGCGCGTGGCGGCAAAACAATGGAAGGCGTGAATAAAGGGCCTTTATTCGTATTGTCTGGGCAGGGTGGCCAATCGAAAACGTCCCTTGTTCTGGTGATTCTATTGTTCCTTCGTTGTTTTGTCGTTGATGTTACTGGCTCTCCCTTTGAGAATCACGAGACCCAACGGGAAGCTTGAGATAATACTGTGTTGCGGCCGGCGCGCGGTTGAAATGGTTCAGACCTGCTGAAATTTGAAGCACAAGGAATGTGACGATATAAGAAAGAAGAAAAAGAAGAAAAAGAGAAGTAAAGTCGGTATAGTTTCAAACGGGGGGGTTGTGTACACTCAAGAAGAGAAGAAGGAAAGAAAAAAAGAACAGGGAAAAAAGGGGGAGGGGACTGTTCAACACCTCTCTATGCCATGTTCCGTCCTGTTTCGTGATTCACAGAGTACGAGG
>JAMQMW010001177.1:24196-36560 GCA_024115155.1 Thelonectria blattea
TCTAGTATGGCCGAGAAAGGGCGAGAGAGAGAGAGTGCGACTGCAACAGACGGGAGTGTCGAGATGAGATGGGAGGACAGGAGGGGATGACAACTCTGAGAGAGAAGAAGAAGAAGTGGAAGAGGAGAAAGAAGAAGATGACGATGACGACGATGGTGAACACAAGGAGAAACTGTGCAATCAAGCAAGCCAAAGAAGCCAAGAGCAAAAAAACACCAACGCAGACACGGGAAAAGAAACACGCTTGTTGGGGGGAGTCTATGGAGGAGAGGGAGGACCGAGACTTCGAGGCTACGGGGGGTCAACTATAGGTATATGTAGGGCCATTGGCCTCGGACGAGAGATGCATGGCCTCAGGAACTGGCCTCGCGAAGAGCACAGGAGGGGATTTCACGGTTCACTTCTCAAACGTGGGATGGTGCATCGAGATGAGATTCACATGGAAGGCCCCGGCGGATGCCGAGAAGCCGGGAGGGAGAGGGATTGGACGATAGGCGCCGACAAGAAAAAGAAAAAAAGAGGATCCATCGGATCGGTAGTTGGGAGTTCGATAGAGTTGAATCGACAATAGAAGGCAAGACAAATGCAAGGCTGCCAGGTTCAGCCGGTGGCCGTGTCGGAGAGGCGATTGGTCGTGGTTGTGTGGTTGGCGGCTGCTGTTGCTTCGTTTCTGAATGAGAGCTGAGACGCGGCGTCTAATTGATTTGGACCCTTGTAAACTACAGTGGGGGAACCTGATTATACAGGCATACAGGCATCATTCTCAGGCATTCAACTCAGGCATCCATTTTCTCCAGCGCCCCTCAACCAATCACCTCCCATCCCCCTCCCTCTTTCCAACACGCGAACCCCTCCGACCCACGACTATTTTTCGCTTTTCCTCCCCAAATGCGAACGCCTTCATTACCACCCATTTCTCAGTGACTACCCATGCCCTTGACCAGGCCTACCAAATCCAGGGCCAGCTTCTATTCTCGAACCAGAGTCTCCCCGCCCAATCGTTTGATCAAGCGCTTGATGCTTCAAGACGGGCCACCGCCACCACCCGGAAGCAAGAGGCCCGTGTTTAATTCCAAACGTTTTCGTTTCCTCTCCAACCTGGATTGTTTGCTTTTGTTCTTTTTTTTTTTCTGTGTCATGACCCCGTGTGACGCTTGGTGCGCCGGTGATTTCCATCTGAAGTTGCACACATCTGAGTCACCTGGCGGAAGTACGTACCTACCAACGCATCCTCAGGCAGACTCAAAGATCTCTCCAGCCAAACCATTGCCAATACTGAACCACGCCCTCCTTCAGGGAATCATCCAGCATTTATTCCCAATTATCACTTCCATCATTCAAACCCCCTCCACGTACAAATAGCCCCCTGGTTTCACCTCCCTCATCACCCGCCGTCTCCATTGGAGCCACGTGCCTAATGACTCTTCACACCTTCAATGCAGGGCGAGCACCAAGAAACAGTACAAGAAACAATCAACACCCTCCATGTCTCACCAAAAACCCTCAAAACTCTCACATCTCTCCAATCACAGCCAGAGCAGTAGCAGTCAAACACTTTCAAACCCAAATTAATTCTTCCTTGACTAACCCTAAACCAATTATCCCTTCTCATGTCCTCTCTATAATCAAACATGATATCGTCATCTGTTTTGCAACTGAAACAACGTGTCCCGAATCAATAAACGCCCGTCCAGATCATCAAGTGCCTTCAGAATCACCACGCCGTCCCCATCGTAACCGGCACGTGCCCTTCCATCGTGTCTCCCCTTCGCCGCTTGATCGGCCTCGGGCTGCCGTCCCGCTCCGCCGCCGCTCCTCCTCCTCCGCCTGTTCCCGTTCCTGATCCGGCTCCGGTCCCAGGTCCCGGTAGCTGTGCCCATTGCGTCGGCGCCCACATGGTCGACTGGTCGTGCGGCTCGACCTTTGGTGCCGTCGAGTGCGGCGCCCAGTCTCCCGTCGGTCCGCCCGAAGAAGCAGATCCCGTGCCGCCCGGAGCGTGCCATGAATCCAGCGTCGGCATATCCCAGCCTTGTAGACCGCCCGCGTCCACGTCGCCGCCGTCGTAGACCAGCGGGTTCGACAGGTCCATGGCCGTCGACGGAGCCGACCCCGAGAACGGGTTGACCGTCGACAGCGTCGGCTTGATATCGGCCAGCGGTGACGGTCCGGGGTTGTCAAAGTAGGCACTGGCTGGACCGTGAGCTCCCGCGCTGGACTGCTGCGGCTCAGCGCCCGCCGTGCACGTCGTGGGCAGGAAGCCGACGCCCGTCGACTGCGGCATGTGGTGATCAAAGTTGGTCGGGTACGACGGGTGCAAGCCGGCCGTTGGCGGCGGCGTGGCGAGGCCGTTGGAGAAGGAGTCGAACAGTGTGAGGTTGTTGGTGTTGGAGCTGGGAACCTGCGGAAGCGTCACGCCGTTGTCCCAAGCCGAGCTGAACGTCTCGTTCATCACGGCCGTCATGTGCTGTCCGACCGATGGCGTCGGCGACATGACGGTATCTCTTGAGACCGAGGCTGATGGAAAGACGAGGGCCTTCTGCTGGTGGTATCGCGACATGGGGTCGTTGACGGTGAGCCAGCGCCAAGACGTGCCCGCCGGCTTGAAGACGGGGTTGTACTTGTACCACTGGTTCGTCGTGTTGAAGCGCCAGAAGATGATGGCCTGTCGAGTCCACCGCGTCGAGTCGGGAGCGCATGACCAGAGCTCCTGATACATGGCCACCTTGCAGATCAGGTCACTGCCTGTGAGCTCGCGTCGAGCCCATGAGGCTGCGTCGCCGTCGTCCTCGGATCGCTTGCGCTTGCTGCTGGACCGATCCAGCTCGAGCTTCTTGCGTCCGTCGTCCTTGGCGCGCTTCTCCTTCTTGCGCTGGTGCTCGACATCTGGATACTGCACTGCCGTGCTCAGGATCGTCGCCCACTCCACGGCCGGGAAGGGCACGTGGATTTCCGGACGCGGCCGCGCGTGGCAGTCGCAGTCGTGCTTGGAGTCGCTGCACCCCCTTCGGTGAATCCCCGTGTCGTTGCTGTACACGGACGGCTTCACGTCCTCGCCATGGAGCTCCGCGGGACGCGTGAGTCGCGTCACGCACTTCCAGCGATGGTTCTGGAGGCCCGGCTGAGTAACGGCCACTTCGACAAAGCCCGTCAGCTCAGAGCCGGACGGGAACTTGGCGTGCTCGTGCAGCTCAATGGTAGCGCACATCTCAAGGAGGAGGCACTCTTCGTCCCGCGTGGGGAGATCGAGTGTCTCGTACATCTCGGGCGCGTCCTTTTGCCAGCGCCGAGTGACCGTCTTGACGCACGCCGACGTCGATCGATCTAGAGACCGCGTGTACTCGTGCAAGAGAACATCTTTGCCGAGCACGTTGGGGCTGTCGTCGCAGTTGCTGTACTTGTTGAGGTGAGGGAACGACTCCATGTCCAGGGGCATGTTGTTCACGTCGTAGGCCATCTCGTCGCGGAGCTTGACGTCCGACGACGACACGAACACCTCGCACGTCTTTGGTCGCACCGCAATCAGCGACTGCAAGGCCAGAAGTTGCGAAAAGTACTCGTAGTTGGGCTTGACGTCTGGGACGCGACCCTCAGCGAGGGCCGTCAGGACGGGATTGGACTTGAACGACTCCTGCTCTTCTTCGTCGTAGTAGTCGTCCGAGTTGGTAGAGCCGGGCTCCTTCTTCTCCTCCGAGGGGAAGAGGAAGTGGACTATAATTCTACGCATCAGCACGCCTCCATCTCCAGCTGGTCAGGTAACTCACAGCATCGCAAGTCCTCAAAGAACTTCTTGACCACCTGCATGTGGCTAGACACTTGCTTTCTGCCCATTTGTTCGATGCTATCGTTGCTATTATCGATTCGGAAGATCTCCTTGCTGCCCAGCAGGGCCACGCAGATGACAAAGATGTATTCGCTGATGAGCATGTTGCGGCCGTGAAGTTTGCCTCCCATGGAAAACTTGCGTCGGCCCATGTGAGGCATCAACAAGACGGCTGTTCTCCGTGTTAGCGAGGTGCCAAATCCCACATCCACGCCGGGCGAGCTTACAGTCGACAAAGGCATCCTCGAGCTCTGGTCTCCTCCAGACGCCGCCCTTATCCTTCTGGGTATCCTTGTGTGCCTGTCTGTTGCGATACTGGCGAAAGGCCGGCCAGTAGTAGAGGGGGTTCACGCTGTTTCTGGCGCGGCGTTGGTAGCGAGACTGGTTGCGAGGCGTCGACACTCGGTACAGGCAGTCGAAGGATTGCGACGGCAGCATCGGAGCCGGTATGGCAGGCGGCATGGACGGCGAGATGCCGACCGTGTTTGGGTAGCATGACACCATGCCATTGAAGTTGTGTGACTGGGTGTTGCCGTTGGCTTCGCGGAGAGGCAACCTTCCGGCGCCGTATATGCTGCTTCTCCGGGCCTCGACGTAGTCGGTGGGAGGCGAGTATCTCTGCGACGACAGCACCGGCCGCGGGTGATAGAGCGACGAAGACATGGCGGGAGCTGTTGGATAGAAACGAGGCGAGGAATGCCGGCGAGGAACTCTCACGACTAACAGGCTCGAGCCAGCGGAAATGCCTTTTGCTGCTTTACGAAGCAGGCGGGAGAGAATGAGAAATGCTGAAAGGAATTCAAGACGTGGAACGGCGGGATAGATGTATGCTCGAGAGAAAGAAAGGGCCAGCCACTGGAACGAAGGAGGACTGTGATGCGAGACTATCAGACGATATAATTCCAAGACCCGGCAGGACCTGGGAGACCAAGGGACGGATGGATAGTCGTCGACCCAGACCTCCGCCGAGTCGAGGGCTGCGCTGCTCGGGGGGCGGTTCGACGGCTTTTGCCCCTCCACAACCTAAATCAGGGTATCCATTCACCACCCATCATCAAGGCACCGGAGGGGGAGGGTGTCACTAAAGGACCGAGACGTACAGTAGTGAGTGGGAGTGGGAGTGGGAACAGAGAGAGCGCTGCCACGGTCCCGTAGCGGGGAACTCAACAAGCACTCGCCCCGAGCATCGAGGGGGCGTGGCGGCCAATTGTCTGCCGTGAATGAAGCCGCCGCACATGGTGCCGTGAGGGCCATGCAAGGGAGAGACGTGGACGAGCGGGCGGGAGCTGCGATGAGAGCCCTTTGTCTCAAACCAGGGAGGGAGAAGGGGAGGGGGCGTGTGTGGGAGAGCCCACCAGTTCGCCCCAGGCATGTGGACGAGATTAGCATCAGACATAAAGAACCATTCTGACATCTCGCCCGCCGACCTGCTTTCTTTGAAAGACGAACCAAGCCCCACGTTCTGCTCTCCCTTGACACCGAAGGGTCCCTGCTGGAGCTGCCCTCCCGCCGGCCCACGTCCACCATGAGCCTCACCCTCTCGTCTGAGGAGGTGTTCTGCCTGCACCTCCCAGTGGAATCCATTGATCCAATCATCTCTCCGCTCCCTCCAAAAGGGAGGTCCACTCCCAGCCCGGGGAGCGAGGGCACTTCAGCCTTGCCTTGCTTCACTTGGTTGCGGACGGACAGTAGTAGACGCGAGTATTGCTTCGAGGGGTAGGTAGTATTGCATTGTCGAGGGGAAGCATACATTGATTGCTTGCTTCAACCCTCAAATTCATCCTGCTCGTTCCCGATATTGACCCTCGACCTCCCTCGCCCCGTCAGCTGCTGAAGGGCTACCTTATTGACCTGTCCTCCAACCTTCTTCTGCATCTTCGCAATCTCCTCCTCGGCATCGACCGCCTCAGCTTCCGCAAAGTCGAGCACCAGCTTACGCCCGAGAAGGTGGCTGTCCTTGAGCGCGTTTAGTGCGTTCTCGGCTTCCCGGGGGGTGACAAAGTCTGCGAATGCAAATCCTCTAGCGGTATAGTCTGCCTTCTTCGGGACCCGCACGGATCTGAGCTGCCCGTAGGTGCCGAATAGCGTCCGGATGTCCTTCTTGGTGGCCTGGAAGGGCAAGTTCTTGACGATGATCTTGGTCCTCTGCCCGGCCGCCTTCTTCGCCTTGTCCTCGCGCCGCCGTTCCTCGGCCGCGTCGTGGCCCTTGTGAGACGCCTTGGCCCCCAGCGTGTGAGCGTCCAGGGCGTAGCCGTCAATCACCTTGAGCGCGGCCGCAGCCTGCTCCTTGGAGCGAAACTCCACAAACCCGAAGCCCATGCTCAGCGTTTGGCCTGGCTTCTTGGCATCCATCTTGGTCTTAACTCTGGCGGAAACGAATCCGTCCAGAGACTCGAAAGCCTCAGCCAACCTAGTCGTCGTCGTCGTGAAGTTTAAATTTCGCACAAAAATCGTGCTCGTCTCCAGCACCTCCTCCTCGTCCGGCTTATCACCGCGTGACAGCAGGTCGTTGACACTTAACTTTTGCACCGTCGTCGGCCGGTCTTTTAGTGCCGCGACCTGATCGATTTGGCCACCCCTGAAGAGTTCACTCGGCGCCTTCTCCAAGAAGAGGACACTATCTTTGATCCGGCGGTACGCCAGCTTTCCAAATGCGGCCTTGGCGTGGTTGGGCTGCGCAAAGTGCACAATGGCGATCGTCCCGCTTGGGGGCATCAGAACTCTCAGCACTGGCCCCGACTCCTCGAAAAGCTTCCTCAGCTCGTCAATCGTCGTCCCGTACGGGAAGTTCTTGACCAAAATGGCCACGTCGCCCCGCTTGTGGGACTTGAAGGCGTCCAGGTCGACTCCGTTGGCGGCGAAATAGGCTTTGGTCTCTTGGATGACGCTCGTCTCCGCGATCGCCTGTTTGACGGCTGCATCGGCCGAAGTTGGGTCGAGCATTTCGGATTTCGAAACACCAAGTCGCGCTGCGACAGAGGCGTTGACGGCATCCTGGTTCATGTAGAGCGCATTCCAGTTGAACGTCGTTGCCGCGGCCTCGGCCTTCTTTCTGATCATGTTTTGCTTCTTCAAGGGCAGCTTGGAAATTGCAAACTCGTCCAAGCCAGCGTCCCTCTTCGCACTCGCAGGAATGATGTGAACGATTCTGCCGTGAAACGTTGCCCCGTCCATGGCTTGGAATGCGTCAACCGCTGCCGATGGGTCCTTGAATAGGATCAGGGCGAACCCCTTGCTCGTTCCTGAGCCATTGGCGGCGAGATGGACCTAGCATTGTCAGTTGGCATGAAAAACAATCAAAGACTGGCAATAACAAGGAAGTAAGGAGGCAACAAGTCAGACAATCGAAGCATCTACTAAAATATTCGCCCAGGGTTCTCATCAAATACATGTGTATAAGCTGTCCCTATCTGGGGTTCATCACGTTGCAGTTGTGTGGCGCAAAAAGAGAGAAATGGACAACGTACCTCTTCGAGCTCCCCGAACTTCTCGAAAGTCTCGCGAAGATCCTCAGTCGTCGTCGTGTATGACAGGTTCCTCACGAAGAGCCGAGATGTCCGGCGGATTGCGTCAGCCGGGTCGTTTGTTGTTGGTTCAGCCGTCTCTCCCTCGACGGCAATCTCCTTCGACGCCACCTCCTTGGTTGTTGGGGGGTTGGTATGAGAGTCACCAACATTCTCCTCGTCGGTTTGATGAATGGCGGGGGTGGTGCCTTGCTGAGGAATTCTTTCCAGATCATCGGGACCAACCAGGTCCAGCAAACGACTGGTCTTTGAGCGCAGCCAGTCGTCGTCGGTTGCTGCCGGGTCCGCCTGCTCCAGATTCGCCCGTTTCGACTCTGGTATTTCGGATGACTCTCCGGTGGCCGGTTCCTTGTGATCAGAGGGTGTGTCGATTTCCATCAGCTGAGCTGGATGAGACGGTTCAGCCGGGACCTGCTCTGGTGGATCTATTCGACGTTGCTTCTCCCTTCGCGTTGGGATTTGCTCATACTCGTCGTCACTCTCCTCCTCGGGGACTGCAGGTGCAGCAACAGCGGCGGAATCACCAATGTCGTCTGCCGTGTCGAGAGCGCCCTCTCGGCCAGTTTTCATGACCTTGAGGAACTCGCGCAGCTTGGGGTCGGGCGCAGCTGGCTCGTCTCGCTTGCGCTTCTTGGAGTTCTCGTCCTCCCCAGCCGGGTGATCGGATCCCCTGAAGGTGTTGCCTGCCAGGCCGCGGCTGGAATGCGATGGGTTCGTGCCTCTGGTGAGGGCGGGGTCGGAGATCTGGCATTCCATCAGCAGGAGGTCGCGAGACAGAGGGTGACAATGAGGACGACTCACGGGCCTCGCTGACTCGACGACAATCTTAGACATGCGAATATAAGACCTGTTGAAGTACTTGACAGCCTTAGCGGCCTCGTCGGACGTCTTGTAGCCGACATAGCCAATGCGACGCTTGGGGATCAGCTTGACGTCGGTAATTTCGCGACCATTGGCGGAGAAGTGTTTGCGAAAGTCGGCCTCCGAGATGTTTGGGGGCAAGCCCTTGACAAAGATTCTTGAGGAAGCCATGGCGAAGATGAATGCTCCCAATTCTGGTGAGGTGTTCACCGTGGCAGATGAAGATGTAGTTGCATGCTCGGCGTGGGCGCGCTTCTTATGAAGGGAGGAAGGCAGGAAGGAAGAAAAAAAAAAAGTTTCTTTCCATTCTTTATCGTTAAGGGTGGGGTAAGAAAACATGGCCCGTGCATGCAATTTGCGCTTCTCATTGATGCGATATGTTGAACCCCACTTATCTGTCCATGTTGTCTCTTTGGCAACATCAACTTTGGAAAATTTCCCATGCCAGGGGAAACCTTATGAAATCGGGGACGCGGAAGGTGGTATTTCATGTTTAATGTCTATATATTATATGTATTAGTGCTGTGGTATATATCTCAGTCATTGAGAGAGGGCTTCGATCCGTAGTCGCCGTCATCTCGGCGATGGCTTCATTGCTCTCCAACTAGTGGCGACTCGCAGTCAATGACGAGAATAACTCGACTGCCTTCTTGCGCGAATCAAGAAACACCCACTCACACTCATAGCTGCATACATTCGTAGTGAAGGCGCAAGCAGATCATATCACCCAGAGGGCGCATAACTTTGAGTGATCGGCATCGTTTACCTCGTTCTGCAAAGTCTACTCCTCAATGTTACTCTATCCAGTTAACAAGAAGCGATTTGATCATATTAATCATTCCAAACATCAGTGAATTCCATAAAGTCCATTGAGCATCAGAAAATGGGCTCCTTCCACAATCCTCCATCACTGCTTCGAGTCATGGGAAGAAATGCTATTTGAGAATGCCCTCTGCAGATAACGGGACACCTTCCATGTCCTTCTACTTGATGTCTCTTGGTTCGTTCCATCTCTCCAAGTCCAATTGGCGCTTCTTGGGGAAACTCCGAACCTGGTCCCTTCCCCTTGCTTACTACCTCATCCCGTATCCTCGACAGTCAGTGACATCTCGCCATGGCAGACGAGTCGAGGCGGAATAGTAGGCATGTGCCATCAGGGTCTTTCGTGAGTCTCGACTGTGCTTGAGCATATGTTCCTCGAGGCCATCGTTAGGCAAAGCCCGTAATTTTAGGTGAATAAGTGATGTATGTGTAGTTGCTGTAACTTGGTCCTCTTAATGTCCTATCTTACGGCGTGTAGTTACTCACTTGTGGCATCTTCGTAATTGGACACCAGTGGCTATCCAGCAGATTCCCCAAAACGGGTACAATAGTTTGCGAGACTTCCGTTCTTTGACCTCTTTTGACTGGGAATTGTTGGCTGATATGCGCGACTTCTCTGATACTTTGGCAGTTAAAGCAAGACAAAATCCCACCACGTAGTTCATTATATAAACTTGCAAGTTGCATACTATTGGTACTCGATTTCTTCTGGCTCTACTATTCCGATGGGCACGAATTGCCTATTCCCACGAGCTCTGACCTATTAAAGTTACAGTTCTTTGTGAATTTACTCTGTTGCCATATCCGTGTTATGTACATGTCAGGCATCCTCACCAACACGTCGGGCCAGGGTCTTCGCTTCTCGGGTCCTGCACTTACATAAACCCTACCTCTACCTCTGGGTTGGCTTCTCTCTTCTCCGCCCTGTTTCTGTTATCGATCTAAGCAATACGCACCGTAGGGTATTCCAGTCACTGCCTAATGGTGAGTCATCTTGGGGGCAGTTTACCCCTGTTCGCTACGCTCTGCCGAGGTGGTGAGTTGTTCGCCGGTCCTAATGCGAGGGCACTGCCCTACTCAGTGCTTTTCGCCATTCGTTTACTTGAGTCTATCTTGGGATCGATGGCTCAATGTGATGTGTTTCCTCATCTCGTGCGCCTGTTCTCGATACCTAACCGGGTCCGTCAGGTTGACTGGGGACAAAGATCCCAGGTCTGTAAGCATTATGCAGTCACTCGCTGCACTACTGTAGGTTGACTTTCTTTTGTTACGGGTCCTTTTCTTCCCACCTTTCGTGCGCGTGTCCACGGTACTTGCTCTTGTCCGTAACCACTGACCGTTTCACGGTGAGCAACAGGCTATGACTCACAGGGCACAGACAACTAGGGCTTACTGGTGGTTGTTTTTAGACGAAATTTTCGGTAGAATTGTGTAGTGCTGACGTGGTTTTGTCCTAGAAGACTCTTTCTAGTGACTCAGTTTGGTAGTTGATGGTCGGATTGGATGTGGTGTAAGTGCGGAGTTAGTGGCTGACGGACGATTCTTTCCACTCGTCGACTTAGTATAAGTAGCGCAGACTCTGTTGCCTAAGTTGGATTTTCATTGCTGAGATACCATCCCCTATGTTTGGGTTACTGTGTTGGTCGGATGTCCATAGCCTTGGTGTCTTCATTTCTTTGCTTTATCGCATTAATTCGTTCCGCCGGGTAGATTTGACGAACGGACTCGAACCCTCCGCAACACACACAGACGAGATAAGACCGAATTACGATGGATTGACACAAACAGATAACCGAGCACCCCTATACCTGCTTAACCAATATACCGCTCGATGAACCATGACTTCAATTTAAATGCAAGTGAAAAACGTGGCGTTCTCTCCCGGCTGACGCAGATATAGGGTAGGGTGGAGAGAAAAATAAGCAACTGCCGGCGCCGACAAAGGGAACCATGTCCCTTGTTTTGGGCCACCTCACGCACGTCCCCCCTACAAACAAATGGAAGCAAAGCACTGAACCTCCAACCACGCGACTCACGACACGAAAGCTACAACGAAAACACCATCGAACCTCTCACGACCGCTCCCACCGAATTCCCTCCCCACCGACCACGCCGTCGTCCTACTCCCGATCATCGCCATCTGTACGTACCAACTCCCGCGAAACCGACTGGCGCTCATCCCTGAGCCATGACAAAAAGGGGGCGTGGCCAGAAAGCGCCTCCCATCGCATCCGCGACCTCTCGCGCACTACGCCCGTCCCTCAGCCTTGCATTTTTCGCATACACGCCCCTTGAAGACACCTTTTGCGCTGACCAGACACGCAAACAGTCGCGAACCCGCGAATAATATCGATCCCCCACATTCATCATCATGTCCGACTTGAAGATGGCGCCTGACTCCAAGCAGCACGCCGACCAATTCCCCCGGGACAAGCTCGAAGGTGGGAGATCGGGACCCCCTCCCTTGAAACCCAGGCGCCGCCGGTAGGATATCCTAGCTAACGCCCAAGCTTCCAGCTCAGATCAAGTCGGCCGATATGGTGAGCCGCAACCCCTCGGATATGACGTACCAGGCCAGCCGCTGACGAACGAAATCACAAAAGACGGATGATATGCAACAGGAAGTCATTGAAGTCGGTATGTGTGCTTTAGGCAACCGACATCGACGTCACCGGGCACAACCGCACCGCCTCGGGGCACCCCTGTACGATGAAACGAGGCTGACGAGGCTACAGCTCAGGAGGCCATGGCCAAGTTCACCATTGAAAAGGTTCGCCTTCCCGCCGGATGCTGCCTGGGAGAGTGAGGCTCACATTCGCGACAGGACATTGCGCAGCACATCAAGCGGACAGTTCGTACCACCCGAGCATCATCACGGGATGCCACCCAGCTGACTTGAAACTCGTCGACAGTTTGATGAGCGAAAGGGCCCTACCTGGCACTGCATCGTCGGCCGCAATTTCGGCAGCTTCGTGACTCACGGTACGTCCGCGGGGCCCCATGGTTGGAATTCCCGTTCGACTGACACGAACCTCTCAAACAGAGACCAAGCACTTCATCTACTTCTACCTCGGCCACTGCGCAATTCTACTGTTCAAAACGCAATAGGGGTGGGAGAAGGAGCTCGCAGATATCTGGTACGACATTTGGCCTTGGAACTGGAAGTGCAAGCTGTGAGCGACCGAAAGGGTCCACGCCCGGGCAAGAAAAGGAGGGAAAAAAGAAACGAAACGACGAAACGAAAAATTTGAAGGCTTCCAAGGCTTGCAAGGCTTTCATGCCCCATCAACGAAACCGAACACCTTTTCACCACCGGCCGGGACACCCCCCCCCCCCC
>JAMQMW010000119.1:0-11244 GCA_024115155.1 Thelonectria blattea
ACTCTCTACCCTTATAAAATCAACCACAACACTCTAAATCAGCTTAAATCAATTGGGACTTTATCCTTAAGACACTGCTACTTCTATTTGACATCTTCGTGCGTTATGTCCTGTCTTGCCACAGACGCCACAGCGCCGTTCCTTCATTTCTGGCCTCCGCTTCCGACCACCATTTCGACGGCTTTCTACTTCTAACTGCACATTTACCTCCTTCTGATCTTGCAAATCCTGCCCTTTAGCCAGAGTTAGACTTCCTCCGTCCCGCAATCGTTTCTTTTTGGCCTATCGGCGTCAACTAAGTGTCTTATTCTCCTGTCGAAGGATCTGGTTTTCCGACCTCAGTAAAGCGATCTGATGCATGATACCTTGCGCCCCTTTGGCAAACTGGTCGACAGCATGCAGAATCGACGTCGAAGAGCTTCCTTGGTGTCGAGAGATCCGGTTCTTAATGAATTCAGACTGCGAACTCGCCTCTATCGGGTTGTTTGGCGTCTTAGATACCCAAGGTGCCAGTAGCTCATCGACCCCGTCGACTGGCGGCGGCGTATGTAGTTTCACATCCAGCCTAGAAATCACACTTTCCGAGTTCAAAGGCACAAGGCCTGCTCCTCGGAAACCCCCATGGATGTTCTTTTCTGTCATGGACTATTTGAATGCTGCAAAAAATGCCGGAAAGAAATCCTCCTTGGTGATGTGCGTTGTACCAGCCCGCATCTTTGTCTCGATTTGTCGCCCGTATGCTTGCTTGAGAGGGCCAAAACACCCGATATCGAGGAGGCTGAAGTATATGGGATAAATGAGAAGGCATATAAAGGGTTATGATCTTGCTGTCTTTGCAGAAGAGCTCGAAGTCGATCGAGAGGTGACTTTCGTGGCCATCTAGGATGAGGAGGCGATATTCGCCAGTCGTGCGAGGCTTAGTGTGCTTATCGAAATGCCGAACCCACTCTAGGCCTCTCTCGTTTGTCGTCCAGCCATTCTCGGTCGTGGCAATGACCCAGTCTTGCGGTAGAGGGCTATCTTTGTACCATGTCGAGAGGTGATATTAACCCGCAACAATAATGAACGGCGGCAGCCACCATCCTTGGGAATTAATGCCCTGGACGACCGTAATCTATTCCCGGTTTCCGGGCTGGGCCAATTTCGCGTTGGAACGTCTTTCCGCGCTTATGACGACCATGCCTATTGAGATAATTCCCATCATAAAGCCAGTCTCGTCAAAGTTGTAGATATCCGACTCCAAGATGCCATATTTGGTGATTATATTCTGCATAAGCGTAAACCAGCCTCGGATGACCTCTGGATCTTTGCATTTGGCTCTTTGGTAGTTATATCTCCGAAAAGAACGCGTCTTTAGCTCTAGTTATCGCTTGATAAAGTTGGAAGCCCACTGCTTGCCGACGGGAGGCGCGTTGCGGTCGGCGAGCAGTTTATTGGCTATATCTTCCACATCGCGAAGGCGGGGAGGAAACGATCGCGAATCCAGGTCAAGAATGTATTGAATAATTGTCTATTCCTCCAGATCTATTAATTTTCGAGATTTGGGCGTATAGTTGCGTCTTGCAGAGATGTGGTCGCGTTGATGACGCAAGGTAGTGTTTGAGACTCTATAGATTGTAGCGGCGCGATACACCTTCAACTGGGGGTTATTTTAAAGCGCTTAAAGGGCAAGAACGATATTAGCTTCGTAATTTGACTGTGACATGTTTTATGGTTGAGGAATATAGGTTAAAGTAAGGAAAAGAGAATTCGGGTGGGGAATTGACCGCATGCTTGTTTTAACCGCACGCTTATTATGCACGTTATTTAATATCATTCATATAGTTAACTAGTTCTTTTATTATGCTATAAAACTTCATCTAATTTTCACAGTTCCTACTTCTTAACTCTGTAAGATTCCCAATCAGAATGTCTATTACCGCAATTTGGGCAATAGTACTTTCCATTTTGGGAGAAGTCTGCCTGAAAACAATCATCGCAGGAAGGACATTGGTAGACTTCCGGCGGGCCACACCTAAAAAGAACGAGATCCGCCGCGAAACCAGAAATCTCTCTGAGAACCTTACAGAATGCATCCTTTTTCAGAAGCTGATCGATATTACTGTAGCAAGCCTGAACAACCAAGTCTCGGAGTCCTCGATCTTCTTCGGGTGTTGAGTTGTAAACCTCGGCGATTGCTAAAGGGAAGTCATCCATCATCCAACTAGAATTAATAGCTAACTCAAACTTTTCCTCAGCGTGCTTCTTTAAGGCCGGTATAATGTATTTTTCTGCAACACTGTAGACCTGAGCATTGAAAATCATCGTGGAAGCGCCGTGGATGTTGCTGTAGTCGAAAGAATACATAAAGCAGAGGGTCGCCTCTACAACATTTGCATCCACTTCGTCCAATTTAGCAGTTTTCTCCAAGTTTTCCTATACGAGCTGTTAGTAAGGAGATGGAGGCGGTTCAGTAACAGTAAGGTGCTTGCCTTCCAAGGCCCATTAAACATCGTCTCGAAGAACTCGGAATGCGCAGAGAGAATTAGCCTATGAGCCGGCCATTCTTGTCCATTGCAGTGAATAACGGTATCAGAAAAGGCCTCATGGTTGAAGTATCTAAAAGAATAGTAAGCACAAATCTAATGTTTCCAGGTAACACCTAAATATACTTCTTTAATGATGATTGGAAGTTGTCAAACTTGTAGGTTGACATGAGAATCGCGATACTCTTGACTTTATAAAGCTTTTGGTTCGAAGAGTCTGCTGCTGCTGAGAGATCGAGGAGGATCGCTCATACTATTCTACTCAATAGTGCTACTGCCACAAAGTGTCCGTTACGACCATATAAGTAGAATTTGGGCTTAGTAAAGTTTCTGGACCATAAATGATCATTAATAATAATGCAATTCCTTACAGATGTTCGTTTAGCTGCGCAGTCACATGCAGCTACCATGCAATCACATGCGAACTCGTCTATAGTCTACACAAAGTGGAATAATGTAGACTTGTTTTACTGTATGTTCATACGGATGAACCAGAGGTCTATTCAAGTTCTCGACTAGATAGAACGTGACGTTATCAATAATCGATGCAGATACGAGAGCTTCTTCTAGCCACATGCAACTACTATACAATCACATGCAAACATGTCTATAGTCTAAATACGGCTGGATAAGATAGATTTGTTCTATAATCATACCGTATGAATGGATTTGATATCACTTCGCCGTGTTCATGCAATAGTTACACTCCAGTTCTGTCCCTTGGAAATGTTACAACACTGTGATGACGACAAGAAGAATAATCAGAAGGCATGTCATGAATTTAATCATGCTTTCGTCAGCATGTTTCACTTTGGCCGTAATCGTGCCGTAATCGTGCCGTAGTCCTTGGCACCTAGACCTTCAAAAATCGGAGTGAATGCAAGTCTGGGCTTCGTGGACGCATGCGAGTGATCCAACCCATGTGTTGCCATCGATGACATCAGTCGGCTTTGATAGAGTTTGTCGCCGTAAATTCCAGTGTGGTTGTCAATCATCACCTGCCGTCCTTCCGGATCATCTCGGAATCCCGCAGGGTAATCTTTCCATATCTCGCAATCACATGGTCCGTCTACTCATAGCCAGAACCGTGAGATATCAAGCGACGTGCTGTAGTCCGTAGAGACCGGGAGAGTTCCGGGAGAGTTCAAAAGTGGACTAGACCGGCCCACCCGAGGCGACAGCTCGAGCAATCGAGGGGGTCATATTGTCTTCGTCCTATCTTAAATAAGAAACCTGCAAACGCCCCGATTCGGAATATATGCCAAGTAAAAAATACGGGACATAACTTGATCGGGTTCTCAAACCACGTACGTAAACCACGTAGCGGAGGTCTGGTTCCGGCCGAAGATTCGACACGCACGGCCGCTGAACTCGACGCGCGAAAGGCGACTTTATCGACTCCATATAAGCCGCGCAGTATATTGGGGCCCGGTAGATCTCAATTCGCCATGAAACTATTTTTATTCTTCTGCAGATCTCTCTAGCTAGTTGCAGCTGCTCCGAAGCATACGGGATTCTATCGCAGGAGGCGACGAGAAATGCAACACCTCTCTAAGAAAGATTGGAGCTGAATGTGAGAGACCCTCGAACCGTTTTGCAAATGCTAGACTAATGAGAAACGAACAAATAGACATTGGCTGCTTGCGGTATATGACTTGGGCATCAGATGGCATCAGAATGAAAACTTAGCATCGCGCAGTTGAGTGCTTATTGTCATCTTGGGAAGTCTTCTGGAGCATTTCGGGGATGAAATCAGAGAGATAGCATCGCTTCTCGAAGCATAATTCCTGTTGTTTAGAAATTAGATCAGCTAATGTACAGACAAACGAGTGAAGCAGACGAGTGAGCGTAACATTAGGTACCACACCTTGCTCAGAGAGAATGAACGAAATTGGTCGGCGGACCCCTTCGCGCATCTGCACTAGGGAGAAGTGAGATATGCATGGCAGTACTCTTTCACATCCTAGGCGAATGAGGGCTCCAGGTGACAAAATGAGTCGTCAGGCACCGCATCCACATCCGTGGACGAGACACGCCTCCCCAGCCACAAAGGTGAACTAGCTTTTGCGGACACGGAGCGTTTTGCCAGCAGCACGTCGCAATCTCCGTTGTAAGTTTGGCTAGGCGCACGCACTTACTGGGCTCCCTCGTCCCTTGAATCTCTTCTTGAAGAAGGCGTTCTCTGGGCAGTGTCAATAGAGTTTCCCGTTGACCATGTACAGTCGCAGAGTGGCCTAGCGATATTTGGAGTTACTCGCTACCGTTATCCGCTACTACTTCTAGGTATGCAAGGAGCACATGCCGCACAATCCCATTGGCCTCGCTGACAGAAGATCTTTGTTGCACTGTACTGATATCACGGCTGGAAGACGTCTGCGAGCGCCAGCGCATCTGGAAGGTTCTTTGGTTTCCTCGTTCCGCACGGCATTCCAACCGATGGACCTGTGGATATATGCTGCGCTTAATGAAGATAAATAGCCCTATGCTACCGTCCTTGCAGCTCGTAAAGCCACTAAATACCGCAATCGCAAACTTTAACCAGAACCCATCGACGTGATATTTACAGTGCATTATGCGATATTTTGGACCAGGAACTTGGAAATGCAAAAGGAAACCCTCGGTGCGCTTCTCGACAGGCTTTTGAATAAGACGGTGTGTAAATGGTTGGAGAAGAAGCTTCCAAGAGCATTTCGTAGCGCCAAACAGACGATCTTGCCATGTCGAGAAAGGTCCAGGAGTCCGGAACGACGATGAAGACATAATCCTGCCTAAGAGCCGGCGGCTGTACCATGAGGCGACGATCAAACAGACCGGCCACTATTCCGGTGCAGGTCAACAAGACATCGCTCTGGAACTGGGTATCCCCCCTCTCAGTCATCTTCTTGCACAGTGACGCCACGGATTCGCGCGGATGGGAAAGATGACGAAGACCTGGAAGGGGTGAAGGCCTCTATACGGCGTCTTGTCAGGGTTCCCGGGGGCTAGAAAGGTGGTCAGTTGGATGAAGCCGCAGCACTTCAGCTGGGCGTCATCCAAGGCGGGCACGGATTCCTTGTGCAGGAGGGCGTGGCCGGGACCTACGGCAGGCCTCATGAAACTGACGGTCGGGGGCACAAGGGGAAACTAGTCGGTGGCAGATAGGCTTCGAGGCAATATCCTATGGGCAAAAGGGTTAGAGAATAATATCTAGAGAGTCTGAGTCTATAGAGCAGATTCAACAGACCGTGCCAGGGCACGGCGATAGTATTGTTATTTGTACCTTTAGGCCCGGAAGCCTGCCACCGCCAAGGACGAATATCCGAGGGACGGCCGACCCTCCTCTCTTCCTCTTTCCCCTGGTCGTCATTGACATACACGATGCGATGTTTATCTGGCAAGGAGCGGCGACGTTAGATTCGGACTAGTTTTACATTTGTCGTCTGAAGCTGTGATAGAATCACGATTGCAGTAGTGAGGATGTCAATTGGAGGTCAATTTCGAGCCCTGTACTATCAAACTGCGGCGCGTATTAGCCATCTCAGCTGCAGCGTGTAGACTGAAACGCCTAGGCGTTGTAGTCGGATGGCTCACTCCCTTCCACACTGCGCTTTCTTGAGTGCAAGACTGCTGGCTGTCGGGATGACAAAGAAAGAAACCTGGGCTGGCTTCAGGCAAACCTCAGCTCGACTGCACTCCACCGACAAACCTGTTCGACGACTTGCCCATTCCTCTGTGCCCTGGCCGCACCGCTTGCGCAAGTTTTGAAAGGTTAAAGCCAACATCGCACTCGGCTTGGGCCAGACTGCATTCAGCTGCATAAAGGGAGACGATGTTGCGTAGAGGGAAGCGCGATCGGCTTTACAAGCGATGCAACAACAAGCGGTCTGCCCAGGAGCGTAGAGAGACGGCATCCACGATGCCGGAACTGGGGACGCAGGACTTGGCCTTGACGCACTGATGCTCATCTTGCCTTGGGCCATGGCATTCTTCCCCGAGCTAATCCTGCTCGCCTCAGGCCGTTGACAGGTCTTCGGTAGTTGGTTTTGCTTATCCTTGTTCTTCTTCTTGACATTCTGTTGAACTGTGGTCTTGCCAATTCCGGCGCCGCTCGCTGCCATGCTCGCTGCTGTGCTCGCGGCTGTCTCAGCGCTTTCCTTGCTCTTTGCTTTCCCCGGTGATGCCTTTGTTACATTTGATCTCTTTGAGGATGCCTTCTTCCCCTTCTTCTTCACGTCCTTGCTAAGGTCCTGCTCTTGCGATGATGAACATTCTCTGCCCAATACCCCTTGAGCCCCTGTGGCCATGTTTGTCGACGGTTGAGACTGGGATAGGGTGTTCACCGCGCTAAGCTTTTTTGCCTTCACTATTGCTGGCTTGGTGGTACCTTGCCCGGCACCTGAGGGAGTATCTGCCTCTGTTTTCTTGCCAGGTATCTGCTGCTGGATCTTCGATTTCTTCTTGGCCTTGTTTCCTTTCGATATCGGCGCTGATTCACTGGCAGTCACCCCTCTGTTTTTTCCCTTTTCTTTGGACGTCTTGGGCTCCGTGGCCGACGGCTCACCATAGTCTATATCTTTGCCCTTGCACCCCTTGCCGGACGGGGCTTCGCTGTCCCTGGGAGCGATGCCCTTTTGCGGATGCGTAGCTTCTAGCGTCTTCCGCCTTTTGCGGCTCTGCTTCAGACGTCAGAGATAGTGCAGACAGAGGGAGAAGAATATGCTGCCTATATTCATGGCCGCACACCAACCTACTTGTGATGGCATAGTTACGGTCGCCGTACTAGATGAGCCCTGCTTAGGCAATATCGCGTGGTAAATCGTGTCCTCTTCCGAATCGCTCGACGTTGAGCGTAGCAGTTCTTCAATTTTCCGCACTTGAGGTGTTCTCGCTCGCTGCTGCCATAGCGTCCTCGTTATGGTTGCCTTGGCAAAACTTTTCATCCAAATATGTACCTCATCGACCGGCCAAAGCTGGTATCTGAAGTCCTCGGCACCTTTGACCATAGGGTGAATAACTTCGATTCGCGACACAGTACGGCCCCCGATAATGCCCGTCAGGATTGGCAGTTCGACTAGTTGCATATTTGTTCCTCCTCCTGGGTTGAGTCGTTCCGGAGGCGGTGGACAGAGGACTGTGACCATATCGTCGGCAGTAATGAACCATGCAAAAAGGGCCGATGCACCTCTCATGTATTTGGTCCGACGCTTTTTTCCATTGCCTTCTTCGAGGGACGGTGGATCGCAGCCGTTCACTAGCGACCCCATCGCCATCGACAATGTACGCTTGCCTCTCCGATCTGCCCATTCATGTGCCATGTTAAGAATATTGCCGGTCCACATGACCTGCTCGTTTCGATCCCATGACGAGAGGAATTGTTGACTAATTTGCGATACCTGCGGGCGTGTCAAGAACCGGAGGAGGAACTCCGTGATTGCAAGGGGATTTGAGGCATCGGGAAGTGAACACGATAGACTCGTCGCGCCGGACGTTGCGAGCGCGTAAGAATCGGCCATGACTCGAGGAGGGTCATACATTGACGGGCGGTCCTATGCAGAGTGCAAGAGGCTTGGGGAATGGAGAGAGGAACTAAATTTGGTGCTGCTTTCAACCCAACCAATTTATACCATGAGTTGGAGCTGGCATGACTTGCGACATCGTGACGTCAAATTGGTGGTGGGGTCGAACCTTGCCAGAGATGTGGGATTAGGTCCTGGTTGACATATTGTATCTTAAGCGTGTGGGATGGCTCGCTCTAGGGGGCCGTTTCGGGGAGAGAGAACACAGAAGTAGCCACTGGAGTGCTGAGTTGATTAATTACGCAGCCTCCAGTTGGATCTAGTCGGTGGTGTTGACACCCTCACCTGCTGAGCAGAGCTGCCCTCAAAACAATCAAATCAAATCCAGGGTCGTATTTGATATATTTGATGGTCTACAAAATCATATTTATTTGTTTGGAATATTTGGTCAACTATTCCAGGGAATCGATCTACATTATCCACCTACTAGGAATTATTTGGGAAATTCTGCTATTATTCCAGTTTGTTCGAGCTTGCGATCACAGTCAACTAGAGGATCTCTATGAATCGAGTGAGAAATAACATCATATATAGACTTTATCGACCAAGGCAAAGCTTCCTTCAAGGTACCTGCTTTTAGGAACCAATACTCTCAGAAACCTCGTGTGCGCCCACGTCAATCTTGCGGCTTCTTTGGAAGACGAGGCGGACCCTCGAACGATAAAGGAAGCCCAAGAGTCCCTTCAGTGGGAGAACTGGTTCAAGGGCATGACAGCCGAGATGGACTCCATTAAGGAGAACGGAGTCTACACCTTGGCAAAGCTGCCACCGGACCGGAAGGCACTGAGGGGGAAGTGGGTATTCAAACTCAAGAGGGGAGCTAATGGAGAAATCCTGCGGTTCAAAGCACGTTACGTGGTCCGAGGCTTCGAGCAACAAGAAGGAATCGACTACAACGAGACGTTTGCCTCAGTCGTCAAGCCTATGACCTACAAGGCAATATTTGCTATAGCCGCAGCGCTTGACCTCGAGCTCGAACAAATGGACGTCAAAACTGCCTTTCTCTACGGGAATATCGACGAAGAGATCTACGTTGGGCAGCCAGAGTGCTTCGATGACGGGACGGGAAGAGTCTGGAAACTGCGAAAAGCCTTATATGGGTTGAAGCAATCACCTAGAATATGGTACCAGACTCTCTCGTTATTCCTCCAAGAACAGGGATTCCAGCCCCTCGTTTCCGACATGGGTGTCTTCGTCAAAGGCCAAACCTATATTGCCGTTTACGTGGACGACCTACTCATCGCAGGACCATCAAAAGGGGACATTGAGATGATCAAACAAAGCCTCAACCAGCGGTTCAGCATGACAGACCTGGGGCCCTGCCATTTTTACCTAGGAATATCAATTACTCGGAACCGCAGACAGCGAAGACTAAGCCTCTCGCAAAAGGGGTACATTAAGAAAATCCTGAAGGAATTCGGACTATAGGACTCCAAACCGACTGCGACCCCAGTGGCAACAGCGAAGCTAGAACCTGCCCTCAACGATAACGAAACTCACTCAGACCGGAAGCACTGGTACGCCAAAGCAATCGGATGTCTGATGTACGCGATGCTAGGGACCAGACCAGACATTACATTCGGCGTCTCACTATATAGCCGCTATCTCGCAAAACCTACCAAGGCCCACGAAGAGGCGGTGAAACGTATCATGAGGTACTTACGAGGAACCTGGGACTTCAAGCTCGAGTTCCGAGGAGACCTTCGCCCGTTGACAGGCTACACGGACTCGGATTGGGCTAGAGATACTGAGACTCGAAGGTCCACTGCGGGATACGTCTTCAACGTTGGCAGCGGCGCGATAAGCTGGGCTGCGAAGCGACAACAATCAGTGGCGCTGTCTACCTGCGAGGCTGAATACATGGGACAGACGCAGGCAACCAAGGAAGCGATTTGGTTGCGAACCTTGTTACAAGAACTCCCGGGAGGCCTAAGCGTCACAGACCAAATCGCTGCCACAATTATCTACGGGGACAACCAAGGGGCAATAGCAATGGCCAAGAACCCCCAATACCACTCCCGCACAAAGCACATTGCGATTCAAGAGCACTTTGTGCGAGAAAAGACGGCCAGCGGCGAGGTTGAAATGAAATATATCCCAACCGACAAACAAGTGGCGGATGGGCTCACAAAAGCACTTCCCAAGGATCGCTTTCAGTTATTCCGGAAGGCTCTGGGAGTTGTCGGACCGGACGAGTGAAGCTATTCGGGCTAAAAAGGGGATCCACGCTACGAAGCTGTGCGATTTCTGGAACACACTCAACACATGTTACCCGTAGCTCACTACGCGAGGATCCAGTGGGAGTCTACTGCCCGATCATCACATACAATGGGAGCCCGTCCAACTCACTCCAACTACCGCTAGAAGGTCAATAAGTGACCCGGCCGCACCGGTTGCAATTCCCGACCGGACTAGAAATCTCAACAATCCGGCAAAAGAGGAACTCAAAGGCTCGGGGGCTGTACTCAGTGGACCGAGACCGGGAAGTAAGAAGGCTGCTTGGGTTGCAAGTCCCGGACTGGACCATGGAACCTTGGTACTGCGAGCAGCCGCAGTTATCGCCAACGAGCACCAAGGACCAGAGGCTGCTAACACGGCCAGAAGCGCTGCTAACACGGCGTAATGGATCCGGCGAAAGACGAACTCGAAGGCTCGGGGGCTGTATCGAGTGGACCGAAGCCGGGAAGTATGAGAAGCACATACAGCGCTCATTGAGGAAGACACAGAGGTGGGCTGCAATGGGAGCCTTGTCATATCTAAGACAATATTCCCCACGCGCCCAGGACTGCATCGAGCCTTGACGGGCCCAACAGTACTCTTTCCTCTTTCACCCACGAAGGTGTTTTAAGGTTTTAATGAGATTGCTGAGATCCTAGATAGTCTAAGTACCCACCGTCTTGCTCAAGTGGGAGTGTTGGAGATCACAAGTGTGAGGCGACCAAGTCGGTGGCAAGGTGTGGAAGAAGGTGGAACATTCCACAAGAGATCATGCCTGTATATAGACAGTGGTTCCCCTACTGCACATTTAGGATGAATTAAGCAACTTGAATCTTCTCATTTCAACAATAGCTGCACCGGGAGACAACATTGGCCGAAACAGCCACAGCAAGCTTTTCTAATAGCGACTCCAGACCAGCTAGCCACAGATCCGCGCCTGCTTCACT
>JAMQMW010001180.1:0-13638 GCA_024115155.1 Thelonectria blattea
CTAGCGAGTGTACAAGAAGTGAAGTGAAGATCGAGCCCTTTTTGGATGGAAGGGTCCCTTTTTACGCGCTGGCGTAGGCCTGGCCACTGGTGCTGAGCGAGGAGGAGCTGCTCATGAGCTTGTCGGTGGAGACCATGAAGTAGGAGTAACCCTCGAGGTAGTCGATGGCGTCGAGCTTGGGGAGGACCTCCTCCATGAAGGAGACGATGGTGGCGGAGTCAGTGTCGGTGGGAGCGAACTCGGTCAACCAGATGGGCTTTCCACCGCAGGCCTTCTTGGCGGCGGCGATCTGGGTGAAGAGGGTGTCGCTGTACTGGGCCTCGGAGTACCAGTGAATGTTGCAGAAGTCGTAGTGGCACTGCTCGTCGAGAGCCTCGCAGGCCGAGACCCACTGGGAGAGGTAGCTGAGACCCTGGCCGTCGGTGCCGCTGTTGGAGACGGAGGGGGAGGAGATGAGAGCCTTGCCCTTGAAGGGGTTCATCCACTTGACGTGATCGGCGGCGGCAGTGGCGGCGTCGAGGTTGGCCTGTCCGGCAATGTCGGGCTCGTTGAAGCTGAAGAGAACCTTGGAGCCGGCCTTGATGGCGGTGTTGGCATTGGCGGTCCAGCTGTCGGTGTAGGTGGCATCGTTGCCCCAAAGGGTGGGGATGAAGGGGATGGAGGAGTCAAGACCGTCCCTCGCGGAGCCCCAGTTGTACGCCCAACCGCAGTTGGTGCAGCTGGAGGAGAAGGTGTTGGCCAGGGTAGCGTCGTTGTAAGCCATACCACGCTTCGAGTTGACGCCAGTGTCACTAGACGAGGTGGAAGAGGTGGTGGTCTCGGCAGCGGCAGCAGCAGACGTGGTGGTGGCAGCGGCCTTGGAGGTAGCAGCCTTGGTAGTGGTAGCGGCCTGGGCGACGCTGGTGACGGCCTCGACAGCCTCTTGCTGAGTGCTGGTGGAGGAGGTGTACTGAACGGCAGCCTCAGACTCGACGGCGGAGGACTGGGCAACGCTGGAGACAGCAGCCTCGGACTTGACGGCCGTGGCCAGGGTTGTCTTGGGGTAGTAGGCCTCGCCGTTTTCGGCGGCCACGGCAGTGGTCGAGGTGGGAACGACGACGACGGTGGTCGAGGAGGTGGTGGTAGAGACCTTGCTGCTAGCCTTGTAGTTGACGGCAGACTCGGCGGCAGCCTGAGAGACAGTCGTGGTGACGGCGGCAACGCTGGTGGCGGCGGCATCGGTGACGGCACCGGTGCAAGAAGCGGGAATAGCATCGCCCTCACCAGGAGTGACCCAGACGGTAACCCATTCGGTCACCCAATCCGTCTCCATGGCACGCTTGTTGTGGAGGTGACGGTGAGCATTGAAGCCGAGGGCCGAGTCGAAAAGAGCGGCCGAGGCGGCGAGAACGGTAAGCTTGTTGGAAACCATTGTGAAGGATGTTGATGTTTGTTGTTGTTGTTTTTTCTCGAAAGGCGACAGAATATGTATTATCCTGTGAAGAGTCCTGTGTAAGGATGAACCGGGTCAAGACAATGTCCAAGGGGTGACAAAGAATGACGCCGTGATCAATGGTCGAGTTGTTGACGAAGTGAAGGAGAGTGGAAGTCGCTGGTGGTTTGATTTGATTGGGTGAGGCAACACGACAGACACGCACAAGTCAAATCAATACACACACACAAAGACGACGAAAGTTGGCGTTGTCCTTGCAAGGTCGGCACGGCCGAAGGAACGCGAGAGAGTGTGGTGAGAGAGAGGGAGCAGTCTTTCAAAGACGCGAAAAACAAGAGACAGAGAGAGACAAGAGAGCGCAATCAGCGTAGCTGCGCGGTCGAAAAGGAAGGGCAAACAACGAGATAAAGAGGAATCCCGAAGTAAAAGAGAAGGAAGTGGTCAACACGATGATGAAAGGAGGAGAAAGGGGAAGGGAAACATGAAACGAGGGCGAGCTTTGAGCCTTCTGGGTTTTTCGCAACTGGGGGCAGGGTTGAAGCCAGAGAAACGGTCCACGGAGCGAGGATTGATGCGGTGGCCGTGGTGAGGTGGACAAGACGTCGACGGGAGGGCAGGACGCCGGGTACCTGGACCAGGCAACGCCGACGGGTATCTTTTGCGCGCCATCACAGCGAGAAAGATACCCTCAAACCATGCCCGCCGCGCGTACCCACCGTCCGAGGTCAGAGCTGCAGCCAGGAACCCCTCAGCGAGCAGGGAGCCTCCGACGGCCCCACATCTGCCAGGGGTTCCCGTGGACCCTTTGGTGTGCTCGGGGGCGTTTTTAGGGCATGGGCTCCCTGGCCGCCAGGGGAAAAAGATGTGCTTGGGGGGGGCCTGGTGGGGAGCTTTGGGGAGCTGGGTGGGGCTCTCTCAGGGTGGGGCCCGGCACCTTCTTCCAGGGCATCCAGGGACATGCCGCTTCGAGATGCCATTGGCTGCCACCCTTTGAATGCGCTCACCCAGATAATCTTGTTGACCTCACGGAGTGGAAGGTTACTTGCCGCAGGCCTCTCTCTACGTTACGCAGTGCTTCATTTCGTCGGAGCGGGCATTCATCTCTTTTCCTTCTTGTCTTGCGAATGTCAAGGTACGTACGGATACACAGTACAGAGAGAGCAATGCCTGAGTTACGTCGTCCTCATCAATGACATCGTCATCTCCTACGGTAGGCATGTTCCGTCGCAAACAACCGCGCGCCAACAACTAATCTTCGTCAGGCCGTGGCCAAGTGCAGTCTGATCTGCCGCCCAAAGACGGAC
Organism: Thelonectria blattea; assembly: GCA_024115155.1. NCBI lineage: Eukaryota > Fungi > Ascomycota > Sordariomycetes > Hypocreales > Nectriaceae > Thelonectria > Thelonectria blattea. The sequence continues at coordinate 2,737 of JAMQMW010001180.1, forward strand.
GAGTTACTCTGACAAGACGTCAAACCCTCCCACACAAGACTCCGGTCCTCAAAAAGCCACAAAGCCGCCACCATCTCGATACCCCCGATTGGCTGCATGTGTGCATGGATCAACGTGGCAGAAGCGGCTCTCGTCCACTCACGTCACGCCTCTCCCAACGCTGAAACGGCCGGCTCGATTCTTTTGACAGCGCCATTGTGCCATTTTGGCATGCGAGACCCGCTGTTTGCTTGTTTGAGCTCCGTCGTTGGCGTTGGCGCCATCAAAATGGATTCATCGAAGCCCGCTTCTGCAGGAACAGAACGATGGACAACAAATCGAAGCTGTTGGACCACAACAAAAGTGTGCGGATGAATTTGCGGCCTTGCTTCCTTTTTCTCCAAACAACTGGAGATGATAATTCAACCGCTGCAGCCCGTCGTCAAATCACATAATCACACCGCACAATGCTGGCGGGCCGTGGAAAATGTGGCGGTCTCAGCGATCCATGCCCGCAGCGCTCATCCTTTCCCACGCTTGCCGACTCTCCCCAGACAGACACCGACAAGAGAAGAGCCTTCTTGATCCAGCCGTCGTCTTCTTGGCGTCGTGCTATCATAGTGCGCGGCCTTTTTTTTCGCTGCTGCCAGTCCAGTCAGATGCTTCCATCCAGCTCGGCTTCCTCCACTGGCATCGAAACCACCACCGCTTGAGGAATCCCGGCTTCGAGAATCATCCGTGGCTCTTGGGAAAAGTAACATTCTGCGGGTCAAGGCGGGAAAACTGTCCAAGAGCAAACTCTGAAGCCATGTTGCGTGTCTTTCTTGGCAGACGAGACTTGTCATCTTCACACACACACACACACACACACACAAGGCCAATCATCCCCTTTGACCGGCTCCATCTTGGGACTCTTATCACCGCTTCAGCTCCGTTGTCACTTACAGAGTATCCTCAAATCCCTATGATGCGTCAATAACCTCACGCATGCACTTAAAGACTCATGGCGCCATGACAAGACTTGCATCGTCGTCGTCGCCTCGGTCGGGCATTATCAAGTCGTCCCAGTCCCCTGGCACCGCGAGCGAAAGGGCCACGTTGCCCCCTAAACCGCTTTTGATTAGCCCTCGCGCCGTTGAGACAATAACCGAAATTACTCCCGTCGCCAGCGCCAGGTGCTCCCCGGTCCGCGCGTCCATCGGCCTTTCGACTTTGCTGCCTTGGGTCGCCATCTCGACGAGATTTTCCAAATCCTGCGCGGAAAAGCTTGGCTGCGATCGGTGGCAACTTGGCAAGGGATCCGCGGAGCGGCGGACGCTCGGAGGGCTCGCAGGGGGGTCGTGGCCTAACTTCAGAGGGCCATCGGGGGGGATCCAGGAACGCGGATGGGACTCGTGGGAGAGCGAGGCTAGAAGTTCGACTGCCGTGCTGATCTCCCTGCCTAGCTGGGGTCGACAACTCACACCACGCTGCGGACATTGAAGCATACGTACGCCTCGCCTCGTTCCTTGCTCGCAATGGTGAAGTGTTCGTCTTCATCACAGGCAATCAGCCAAGCCAACGCGCAGCCCGAGAGGAGCATGTCGACGGCCTTCCCTCCTCGCCCTTTGCTTCATTTCGGCCTCTCACGACCCGATGTCACGTCTGCTCAGGCCTGGAGTCTGTGTGTCTGACGTGGTAATCCAACTCATCCGGTCACCGGTCTTGGTTGTTTCGTCTTGACGACGTCGACGCAGGTACCCCTGCAACATACGAGATCCGGGTCCGGCCACGGGGCTTCCGTTCGTTCTCACGTCCATAACACAACAATCTCTGAGGGAGATTGTGCGGTCTTGCCTTTGCCGTATCCTAGCAACTTGCGGGGGGAGCGCCCAGCTGGACTTCTATGATTAGCTGTCGAGCTGATTCCCGGAGGCAACCTCCTTGGAAACACGCTCCATCTTGTCTGGGGATCCTGCCCCGAAGGAATCTTGGGATCGATCTGGTCCAAAATACGAGCTCGTCGCAGCTTGCTGCCGTGGGATTTAGAGGTTGGTCCAGGCAATTTGCGTACTTTATGCTCTGCAGTTGTTTGTGTGAATACGAACATGGCTCTCGGGCCTTGTCTGATCAGCTGGGGCTCGAACTGAACTGATAAGAGGAGGAATGACAATGCAGCCGTCCGCTCGTACATGCAGGGACAGAATTTGAATCGGCATGCCTGCACTGGCAGCTCTTGCGCGACGATACAGGCTCGTCCTGGTTGTTATTCTGCAGGAGACGGGAGTCCGCCCTCCAACATCTCTCCACATCAGCTCGATGAGGAGTTTGCTGCAGGGCTGAAACCGGCAAGAATCGAGACGACGGGAAGAGCGCCCGAAGATGTGATTGTTGCAGCGAGTTGGTCCAGGAAGATGGATACGAAAAAGAGCATTCCCTCCACTCAAGTGAGACATGAGCTTGCTTGCTCGAGGAGTTTCTGCTTGGGTATAGGGTAACCTCCGTTGTGCAGACTCGTATCAACGGGGCAGATCCTGAAGCGAGCAGTGAAGCCATCTTCATTTCTTGGTTTTGTTTCTCTTTCCTATTGTTTGCTAAGGAGGTTGGGAATTCCCCCCATGGTTGCTTTCTTGATGCGGCGGCAGTCCGATCCTCATCGTCAAGCGACTTTCTGGATGATCCTGGGATACGGGGTCCGGAAAATGATACCTGGATTGGGAGTCGACCGCAGAGGAACCCATGAATTGATGAACTCAAGAAGTAGAGTACTCATCAAGGAAGGGGACAGATTGAAGTCAATCTTGTCTGGGTGGTTGAGGTCGACAGAAAAGACATGCTGATCAGGGTCCTCGCCTCGGGTGATCGGCGAGAATGATTTAGCGACACGGGGATTTCGACTGCCAAGGCGCGGAAGCACGAGCCGAGAAAGAAGAGATCTGTCAAGTTCAACCTTGGATTCAACCTTGGGATTTCGATGGAATATCGACCGAGCTGCAACGTTTGTCGTCGACGGCCAATGGATCTCTTCCGGACGAACCGAGTCTAGACCGGGCGGACGCGTATGCTTCTTGCGAAATTTGGAGTTTGTGAGGCCTCGCGGGGTGTTGAAGCATCCCGATGGGTTGATATTGCAGGGCAAGTGAACAGTTTCTCGAAGCTATACGGAAGGGAGTCGTGCCACACCTGAAATTCTAGGCAGCATTTTGGAGGAGAGCCAGTGGCCCCTCCCGGCAGCACCGCCACCGCCATTATTGCACTCAGGCAACAGCAAATCAAACGTCGGTGCAACCAGTCGAGCAGTGTCATTGCCATGCACGATTGCTTCATCGAGGGGGTTGGCGGTGGATGGCAGTGGATGGTAGTGGGTGGCAGTGGGAGCGCTTGTTGCTGACGGGACTCGCCCGGTCAGTGTGAGGTGTGATGAGGGTGATGACGAGGGCGATGAGGAGGGACGAAACGGGACGAAAAGAGGATGAAAAGCGAGGAAAGAAAACAAACAAAAGAACCCATTAGTTGGTTGGATTAAGGTTGGTTCACGGCAACGCCATGTGCACGCCATATTGGCGGCGGCCAGGCAGAAAGACGTCGATATCATCACGACAAGCAAAGCAGCCCACACAAGGGGGCTTTTAGGGGCCACCCATAACACCCACTGAAGCGGGAATGATGCCGCGAGAGACGGCGCATTGATGACCCGCAAGTTCGGATGGCGCTGACACTGCCACAGTTTGTTGAGCCGTCGAGGTATCATTTGTGGTGGACATTGATTGCATTTCTGCTTCTTGGCCATTTTTTTGGACTAAATGGATCGTCAACCGTCGGTCCCTCACACGTGATGCAGCCGGCGGCGGCTTCTGATTGATCCATCACCTCCATGGTGCATGCATCGTACTTGCCCGCTTGTCGCTCGACGACTGCAATCTCGCCAAATCCTATTCCTATACTTATCAATCGAAACCACTTGGACAACCCAACTTCGATTGATGTCGGTTTATGTGATACATGATATACCAGACAGACCATTCATTCCCCCGGCGACATCTTTGACATTTACCGCCATCCCCGACAATCAATCACCACCACCACCATGGATCTCAATCAGCCCTTCTCCTCCGGGCTTCTCGCCTTCACCGACCAGGGCGACTTCGACTACGGCGCCTTTCTCCAAGGCGAAGACATCGGCTTTGGCGAGAGCGCCCACGGCCTGACCAGCGGAGGAGGAGCCTTCTCGGACGACTCTGGCACCGGCAAAGCAACCCCGCCGAGCTCAGACAACCGGAGCAACTCCAACAGCACCAGCCACAGCACCAGCAACAGCGCCGGCACGAGCATCGGAGCCGGTCAGGTTGCCCGCAGACCGCCGGCCCAGAAGCAGCGGCTGGAGCGGAGGGGGCACACTAAGAGCCGGAGGGGATGCTACAACTGCAAGAGGAGACGCATAAAGGTACTCTCTCGATCCCCGTTGCTTCACTAACAGCCGTCAGCTAAAAACCCCTCGTCAGTGCCAGGAGACGCATCCGGCGTGCGGCCACTGCGTCAAGACGGGCCTCAAGTGTGAATATCCCGCCCTCCCCCAAATCACCCACCAGCCGCACCACCAGATCCCCCTCTTCAGCCTGCAGGACATGCGCTTCTTCCAGCACTTTTTGACGCAGTGCTACCCGCACCACCCGTTGAAGCAGGAGGAGATTTGGACGCACGAGATTCCGTGCATCGCCCACAACGTAGGCACCCGCGTTTGTTTCCCTGGTCGACCGACTGACGTCTGTAGTACGAGTTCCTCATGCACGCCATCCTCGGCTTCGCGGCGTCTCAACTGATCCGGAGCGATCCCGGAGTCGTCTCCCCGGCCATGGGCCACCGCGTCAAGGCCATCAAGGCCATCAAGAAGCGGCTCGCCGAGACGTCCAAGACGTCCATCTCGTACGAGGAGGCCAACGCCATGATGGCCACGTGCTATGCCCTGACGTTCCAGTCCGTCAGCCTCGACGACGGCCTCGCCGAATACATGACGTTTATCCGCGGCATCATGATTGTCGGCATGCAGATGGTGTTCCGGGGCATCAAGCCCATCTTTGGCAACATAGACGAGAAGGACACGGACGGTATCCTCGAGCCCTTCATGTCGAACCTGCCCTTGATTCAGAAGGCGTGGGCGGACAGCGCCATGGAGGCCGTGGTGAACTTGAAGCCCTTGTGCCTGGAGGAGGTCGAGATTGCGTACCAGGAGGCCTTGGTCGAGATTGTGCAGAACCTGTACATTAGCTCGTGGGATGGTAAGCTTCCGAGGCACCAGAGAAACGACGACCGGCTAACTTCGCCCGCAGCATACAAGGCGTACACGAGACAGTACGGGTGGTGGATGCTCCTCCCCCACTGCCAGTTCCAAGAGGTCATCAACCCCAACAACCAGGTGATGCTCCTGCTGCACGCGCACTGGATCGCCATCAACGAGATCATGGCCTTTATCACGCAACAGGAGCACCTCGCCAGGGGAAAGTCGCCGCCCAACGAGCGCGAGAACGGTGCCGACATCGACCCGGGGTTCCAGCGGTGGCTGAAGCACCTGAACTCGCACATCGACTACGAGCACCAGGTGTACAACCGGTGGCCCATGACGGTGGAGGAGCAGCTGGATCAGGACATTACTTGTTTTGGAAAGTCGAGATATTGAGGATGGACATAGGAGATAGTTTGGGCGGGTAACACGAAACGAGATGGACCATGAAGGAGATGGACTCTATGAACTCGGGCGTTGGAGCGTGGCGCATGGATGGATATTGAGTTAAATAGCTGAAGTGGGCTGGGAGGTTTGGATCGATCCCGTGCCCTCTACCAATTGAATATTCCCCTCCATGCACGTCTGCGAAAACTAGTGATGTGGTTTGACTTGTTGGAAAACACGACGCCCTCGTCTCGTCTCGGCACATGATGCCCAAACGGGAGTCGGTCAGGGCCAGACCAAAACTGCGCCATTATCACCGGGCTAAGCCTTCACTGAGAGACCCCAAACACTTTGCGATGAGGACACTGCCTCACTTCAAGGAGTCGAGAGCTCTGATTGGTCCCGCGTCGAACGTATTCATCGTATCGTTCCACGTTGGAGCGATCCGTGGGGTATGATGCGGAGTTTCTGGCCAATCAGGGGAGGGACTAGATGGACGAGAGAAACAGGGCTGAGGCTTGGACGGGCTGGAATTGGGCGTGGTGGGACCGTATATCTCGGGTTGGGACGTCAGGTTGAATGGGACAAAGACGAGGTACGTACTTTTGAGTGGTGGCGTCGGGTCGGGTGTGTTGGTTGAATGCATCGTCGAGGACTAGTATATAAGGCTGGCTCTAGGCACAACAGGATGTGAGTTTTCATGATATCAACTTACACCACCACTACACTCTATAATTCCTTCTCTCGAACAAGTTTATCCCTTCTATAAGCTTCTCCTACATAATCACAACATCATCATCATAATGTCTACAAACACCCAGCTCGAAACCCCCTCCCCTCCATCCTACGTCCCCCGCCGGTCCATTGACCAAGACACTCTCCCGCCTCCCAACTACTCAACCACCGAGTCCATCGAACTCGGCCAACTCCGAGCCACCGCCTCGGCCGACTCTCTCCCTCGCTACGACACCGTGTACCAAGACGGATCCACCTCTTCACCAGAACCCTCATCCTCCTCTTCTTCCCCCTCTTCATCTTCATCCTTCCACCCAACAACATCCCTCCAAATCCAAACCCGCGGCCAACCCCTCTTCAGCAGCCCCCTCTGCCCCCCCGTCGAAGACATATGCATCCACTCCGTCTCCCCCACCGGGCACCTCGATCCCAACCCCGTCCTCGTCTCCGTGAGACCAAAGCCCACTTCTGGAACATGTTTCCTCGCGCGCGCCGACGACCCAGCGCAAACGCCGTTGTGTAAAACAACGTACCGCTTCGGCCCGGGCAAACCCCCCAAGATCCGTCTCCTCTTGGACTCTAACAACAGCGAGGGAGTTTCTGAAGGGGGGGAAGATATCGTGTTTGATTGCAAATCCGCATTCACCCGCGCAACTTGCATGCGCACCCCCCACGGAACATTCGAATGGCGGTACGCCACGCGCGCTGAGCGGCGCGCTCTAGGTCCTGAAGTTGATAGCTTGTTGATCCTGGACTTGAAGACCAACGTTGCTTTGGCCGGGGGGAAATCTGAGACGCGGAGGGTTAAAGTCGGGTACTTTGCGCGCGGAGGGGGAGGTTTGCGAACTGAGGGGACGAAGAAGAGTTGGGCGGGGAATGGGGGCAGGTTGAGCCTGGATTTGAGGAAGTGGATGGAGGGGGATGCGAAGGGGGAGGCGGAGAGGGTTGAGTTGTTGGCGGTGGCGAGTTGTGTGTCCATGTTGAAGAAGGAGGTTGACAGGAGGAGGTTTCAGCAGAGTATGGTGTTTTGTGCGGCTGCGAGTGGTGGTGCTTAGAGAGATATACCCGGTGGACTTCCATTTCTTGCGTGGTTGTTGTAAGGGGGTTTTGCTATAAGGGGTTATATCAAGGTTCGACTACCGACTTGGAATCCAATCTGTTTGCTTTTAATCCAGAAACACTTACTCACCAATCTCGTCCAACATGACACCCACATCAATCCTGAACATCCAAAGCCCCCGTCTTCTCCCTAACACCAAGCTTCAAAATCTCAGCACTCCGCCTCTCAGGCTTCTCCTCGACAACCCCCGCCCTCTCCAGATCCTTCTTGGTACATCTGCAAAAGTACCGCACCGAACACCCCTTGCGCTCGCCGATAAACGGGTCGTTTCGGCACGACTTGCCAAATAGCTCGGCAAACAGCACGCACGTCGACAGGCCCAGCGTGGTGGCGATCAGGCGCAGCGAGTTGAGGCTCGTGGCCAGCGGGAGCAGGAACAGGACGAGGCAGACGGCGGCCCGGATGGCCAGGCGAGTCGTCTTGCTCCAGCGGAGGCTCGCGGGGACGCGGTGCACGTGGCAGGCCGAGATGACGCCCATGAAGAGGAGCGCCATGGCGAGGCCGTGGCAGTAGAAGAAGCGGATGCCGTTGGGGATGTCGGGCTCGGCCCGTTCCGTGTAGTGGTCCGAGAGTTGCTCCGGGTTCGTGTGCGGCGTGTCCGTGACGAAGACGAGTTTCGAGAGTCCTGCCGAGGCGAGGATGTAGCCCATGATGAAGGGCAGGTGAGCGTAGCCCCAGATGACGGCTGTCCAAGGTTAGCAGTAGCTCGGAGACGGAACGACATCACTCACCAGAAGGAACCGCCCGACGAATGGCGTGCACGTCAATGTTGTGCGCGTCAATGTCAAAGTAGATCCAGTTGAAGATGAAGGCCTGAGCGAGCCCCATGACGGCTTTGCCCAGGAAGCCATTGACCGAATACCCGCCGTAGCTCTGGAACATGATGCCCATGACCGAGTATCCAAACACCAGCGACACAAAGGCATTGGTTCTCTCGACACGATGCTCAATGTTGACTGCTGGATAAAACTCGAAGAAGCTCGACAGGAACCGACCGAGGCCCGTCTTGTTTCCTACCGTCTGTCCATATCGGAAGAGACCAATGGGGATCGACTGTCCCCATAGATCCAGAACAATGGCTACCCAGATGAGACCGAGACGGTTCGGCATGCTGACGTAGATGCTCGCGATCCAGAGCGACGACGGAATCAGGATGTTGATGCACTCGCAAATCATGACGCCTCGGATCATGGGCAAGCAGTACGAAGTGGCGGCGAAGTGGAGGACGCCCTTGAGTCGAGCGGCGAGGTAGAACGACACTAGCATCGTGTACGTGTTGTGCTTCTCGTCGTCGTAGAACGAATACGTCATGTTGGTGGTGAAGCCGAGCAGACAGGCAATCTCAAAGAGCATTTCGAACCGGCTGAAGATGTCGTCCGTCTCGAACCAGCTCAGCGTCAAGGTGAGGTCGGACCACAGCTTCCAAGACATGATGAAGGTGACTGCGTATCGAAGCAGCTCGTGCCCGTTCGGCTCTGCCCACAAGTGCTCGCCGTTGACGTGGATGATGCCGACGTAGAGCAGGTCAAAGAACAACTCGATGGCCTGAATCTCCGTATGCTCCGAAGCACGCCAGAGCAGGCCCTGATGGAACCATTGCTTGATGACCGGCTTCTTGAACAGCTTCGTCGTCTCCCCCAGTCTCACAGAACGGCCCGACGAGACGGAGAGAGTGTCCGACATGGACGCCGCAGACGACGCTGTCCCTTCACCTTCACCTGCCTCGTCATCGTAGGCTCGGAGATAGGCACCGTATCCGAACTTGTTGAAGTTGGCATTGAGCGATGCCGTGTTGGTGTTGAGACGCTCCAGCTCCGAGTTGACGTGGTTGAGCTGGTACTGGACGTCCTCCCACTCGTCAAAGGCAGGGCCATGTTTCTCGCGGAGCTGCGTGCGACGCTTCTGGTGATGATCCCGCGTCTGGGTGAGATATTGCGAGTGTTCGGGCGATCCGTGGACGACGATTTCGATCTGCACGCCGTGCTGGTCGCCGTATTTCCGCCTCAGATCATCAAGGTCCTCGGGCAGAGAAGCAATGACTTTCTTTCCGTCGGGGAGTGTGAATTCCTGAGGCCGACGCCTGCGTCCCGTGTAGATGGAGGACATGGCAGTAGGATGAAGTAATTGGAAAAAGGAGAGGAAAAGGGAGAAATAGTAAAGGGAAACGAAAAAAAGAGAAGAGAAGCTGGGGTAGGTGAGATGCCGCTAATCAGTCAAGATAAAGCTCTCGGGACTCGGGGAAAATACACCATTGAGCATCAGGGTACCTCCAGCACACGCAGCCTTGGCTGGCAGCTGAAGTACACCCCTTCCGTCAGCCCTGGAAGCTTCATTTCGTTTCATTGGTCTTCCATGCATCGTCCCGCCGCCTCAATCACGACGGTTGACCTGGTTGGGTCGACGGTGTTGCTCACTCCCAGATTAAGCTTGTTTTGAGGCCACGTGACCGCGCCAATCTCGCCGAGCTTGTCTTGGCACTGTGGAGACGGTTTTCATCCCCTGTTCAATCCTCAAGTTGATGCCTTAGTAACTCGAAGTTAATGCCTCAGGCCCCAACTAGAGCTCTGCCGGCCATTGTCCGGTAATTCGGAGCAAAGATTCAGCCATCATCACGCATCCATCGCTCCATCACTCCCCTCAATTACCTCTCCAACACCGCCGAAATGTCTGCTGCGTGGAAAGCCGCTGGCCTCACGTACGTCAATTGACCCTCTGCCTTGCCAATTCCGACAATTGGCCTCCCCCTTTTGCCCGCCTGCGAACCGAACGAGCTGACCCGCGACTTCTCTCTCCAAACAGCTACAACCGATACCTGGCCGTTGCCGCCCGTGTCGTCCGCCGAAGCCTCAAGGAGGACAAGCGCATCATCGCCGAGCGCCGTGGCGAGATGGACCTTCGATTCGCGAAGTGGGAGGTAAGCCGACGACGTTCTGGTCACCTTGGTTGAAGAGAGACTGACGGATAATACCGCAACAGAACGGCAAGCAGGGCGAAGCCAAGACCATCAGCACCGTCACCGCCGAGTCTTCCTAGAGAAACAAACGAACCTGGCAATGATTGCGCGTGGATAGAGAGAACGTGAAGCCCGTCGGGGTTGCACGGTTCGAGATGATTGAATGAGCACGATGCTCTTGGGGTACCCCAGCCGCATGCACCTTGTGCCACTGTATCATAAAACTCTGGTTGCTACAAATGTACCAACCATTCAAGACAATGCAATTGTGCCTTCAATTAGACGTGTGTGCATTCCGTGATTGCCATGTTAAATGCAACTTCTTCCTCTGTCCAGGATGCGATGTCGGGCTTTTGGCCCCAGCCCGCAGGAAGACGCGATACGCACGCATCATTTTTGCCGACCCGGCCACAGCCGAAAGGTTGAGCGGCTCCCTTTTAACCGTATCACCCCAAGGAAAAAAAAAAAAAA
>JAMQMW010001180.1:13710-23869 GCA_024115155.1 Thelonectria blattea
GCACTGATCATTGATCGCACCGATCACTGATCCATCACTGATGGGTGTGAATCTGGTCCGGGACATTGTCTGATTGTCCGATAGGGCGACTTTGGGAAAGCTCCATTTCAGTTTCGCTCGCTCCTTCCCTTTCGCCATACCACTTTTTTGATGCCCGAGTTTTTGGATGTGACGCGTCGTCGCATTTTCCCTCCTTCCTTGCCATGGCCGACTTCGGTTTTGGGGTTCCGGACGGTTCGTCTTTGCCTCGAATGAGTCCATGTGAAAAGTCTTTGCTGACTGACCGACTCATCAGAAATCGCGAGGCTTTCGCTGAGTCAGGATGAAGAGCCCGAACCGCCACCTCCCCCGCCGCCGCCGGTTGACTCCTCGTCTTCGGGCGTGATAGCTATTGATATAAGCGACAAGTTTGCAGCTGCCGTCAAGAGTAGGCCGTTTTGTTCCTCCTCGCATCTCACCGACCCGGCTGACTGACCTCATCAGCCTTGGCCTCTGGCGAGCTTGTTAAGGATGGCTTCTTTACTCTGTTTGAGTCGGTTGCGGCTCTCGAGGTGAGGAATTTGACGCATAGGCTCGCTACATCGTGTCTGATGCTCGAATAGGTCATGGATCCCAAAATGGACAGTGGTTGTGTCCAGTCGGAGGAGGATCTGGAGGAGTCATATGATGTCTCACAGCCCCTGACCGCGGAGCAGGTCATAGGCATAATCGACCAGCTCCTATGTCACGAGGTGAGTTTTTGAGTTTTATGCATGTAAGGATGGAATAATTTTGACAGACGGCAGATGGCTTGGCATATGGGCTATCCGCTCTCGCAGACGCTCTTCACGAGCGTCTACGTAGAATCGCTTCTGGTACCGACGCCTAAGAAGATGGAGGACGCCGACTTTGTAAGGAATAAGGACAGGCCTCCGATGCTATCCGTCTTGAGGGCGTACTGTTTGGGCTTGCTCAAGGCATGTGGCTTCGTCAACCACAGTATTCGATCCGAACACTTTTATGAAGTATGCCCGCGTACAACCTCGTTGACTGCACCACGCTGACGCCGCGAAAAGGAGGAGGATTTCGTCACGAATACTTACAACCGCAAGCTTCTACCAGACATATCGACCGAGGCCATCCAGACCGCCATCCTTGAAGCGCGGGTCTGGTTGAGGTCGGTTGGTGACGAGCTCGGTTTCGACAAGGTCGATGCTCTCGACAAGAGACTCGAGCTTCGTTCTCTGTTTCTCAACGCCGTTCAATGCCCCGAGCTGATGCATGACCCCGAAGCCGCGAGGAAGCCTTGGAAAGATGCCACTATCATAATTCCAGACATTGGAAAGTCTCACGCATTGGGCGAAGCCGTCGATGCATCTTTTAGCGCAAAACTTCAGAGGAAGCTTGCTAGCACTATGCCTCCGAGACCAATCGTTCAAATTGGCTTTGACGATGCGTTTGGGCACCTGACACGCCTCTTCCAGGACGGCTCCGAGCTCATGGACGTCCTCACCTATACCAATTCCCAGGCCCTTCAAGTATGTTGCCCGGCCGCTGGGCTGAGCGATTGCTAACTGAGAGTAGAATTTCGTGTGTACGTTCCAGGCCAAGAAGCCTCAGCCTCTGGTGTTTGTTCGAACACTGCTACAGACTTTCCTCTTCAAGGAAATGACGATTCTGGGATGCATGAGCATCCGCCAGATCATGGACGACGACTTCTCCATCGTGTCGTTGCCCGCCAACCACAGGCTCGACCGGGTCAACGACGAAGTCGAAGCCGTCAACGACCCTCGTTTCATCATGGCCCAGCAGATGGAGCTGTTCCGACAACGGGCTGCCCAGCCCTTCCTCGACGTCCTGCGCACCTTTTGCCAGAACCGGTGTCGCGTCCGCCGCACGCTCTGCCACATCATCCGGGACTGGGAGACCCTGCAGGTCGACGCCGAAGAGGTGGACGAACTGATCCAGATCAAGACCAAGGAGGCGCCGCTGAGGGTGCGGGTCAACGACGCTGTTGTCGAGACATATTCTCTGCCCCTCTCGTCGTGGACTTATCTCTACAAGCTGCGGCTGATGGAGTGGATCGTGCAACTGGGCTTCGAGCTCGAGGTCTACCAGCCAGACGAGTACGCAGGCATGTACTGGTACCTCAACTATCTGTCCGACTGGAGAGAGCAGCACCTCAAGCGCCTCGAGGCCATCATCCAACACCAGCTCCGGGAATCCCTCGCGTCGCCTCAACCCCTGGACCAAGCCGCGAGGCACCAATTCGACAGGTCCATCACCTTCCTCGCCCTGCAGCGCCTCGACGCCGCCGTGACCTGGAGACTATCCTACTCCCTCTCCAGCCTCTACGCCGTCCTCATCCGCCTCGGCCTCGTCAAGGCTCCCCCCCGGCCCCTGAGCAGCGACGAGCTCCGGTACGAGCTGCGCATGCGGCCCTTTGCCCAAATCGGCCTCCCCGCGATGCCCACCTTTGACGAGTTCACGGCCGGCGTGGCGCAGCTGGAGAATCCCACGCCCGAGCTGCTCGACTACGCGGAGCGAGCTCAGGCGGGAGCTAAAGAAGGCTTCGAGCAGCTCAGCAGCAAGTTTTCGGCCGAGACGTCCTTCTCCACCGGATCCTACGACCGGTGGCTGCTTGCCACCAAGAACGGCCTCCGGTCGTGCATCATGACAGGGATTGCCATTGCTGCCGTGAAAAAGGCGCTGCGCAAGTCGGCGGCGACGGGAGGAGAGCTGAACATCAAGGCCGAGGTTCCGACGCCGGATAAGTGTTACCACGACTGGTGGGTCGTGCCCAAAATTGTCACCATCTAGCATGAGCTGGGTAAAAGACGACGAGATACTATCAAGCTTCTCTAATATCATGTGCTGTACGATGTGTCCATAGCTTTGAAAACAATACACATGTGGTATCCAAATGACGTGCGTCCTTCCTCGGTTAAATGCAACCTTACCTCTAAGTTCCCTTGCCAGAGATGGGTCCTGACATCCAATGCCATCCTGAATCCTGAGATACACCTTTAGACTGCTTTGTCGACAGTGAAGGGACTGCCGAGACTTCTCATCGGGAAAGCGCAGTAACCCCCGATGCCGTGTCTTAATTGTCGTGGGTCGGTCGAACTCTAAGCAGCAACGGCCTTGCGGGCACCAGCCATGCGGAGCCTAACCGTCTGCTCATAGAGCGCATCCTTGAAGGCGAAGAGCAGGGCGGCAGTGAGCACGCTCTGGGTGACCTTGGGTCCGATGCCTACACTAGGTTAGCTTATGCGTCAGAGGAATGCCGAGAGCTAAACACCTACCCTTGTAGAGACCCGCATAGCCTTCCTCGCGAATAACCCGAGACAGGGCCTTGAACATGCCCTCCTTCTTGTTGCTGTCGGTTTGGACGTGCATTTGGCTCTTGACGGTGATGTACGGGTACGTGACCGACGTGGCAAAGAGCTTGCCCAGAGCACCGAGGAAGAAGGCAATGGTAGGAGTAACCTTGCGCTTCTTCTCCACGGTGTTCTTCATCTGCTCGAACAGAGTGTACTGCAGAATGGGGTTGATGACCAGAACGAGGGCCGGGATAACACCCGCGAAGAGGGCCTGGGGACCCTCGTTCTTGAGAAGAGACATCAAAGTCCCAAAGGTGCCAGGGGCCTTGGCAGGCTTCTCGCCAGCCTCCACATCGACCTCCTTGTCCTGCTTGCGGGTGGTGATGCGGGTGTTGACGACCCAGATGGGATTGGTAATAATAACCGTGGCAGATCCCGCGATTGCTCCGGCAATCATGGACTCGACCGTGGTGAGCTTCTTGCTGGCGCGTCCGGCCTTGGCCGCCGCCTTTTCGAAGAAGGCGCGGGTCCACTCATACCAATAGTAGTAGACGAAGTTGGTGATGCTGATGCCGAACAAGGCCGAGTTAATACCGGAGTAGAGGCCCGAGACGCCTTCGCGGGCGACGATCTTCTGGACGGCCTGGATGAACTTGCTCTCGGCCTTCTTGGACTCGACTTGGGCGCGGGTTGAGAGGGTGATGAGGGGGTATCTGGATGCGGCGTCAATTTGCGGATCGAGGGGCGCGACTGGGGAAGGAAGTTGTACGTGAGAACCATGGACAGGATGCCGCCGCCAGCACCCGCGAGGGCGTGGGCGACATTGTCGTTTTGAGGAATGGCAGCCTTGGAAGCCATGGTTGATGAAGAGAAAGGGGAGGAGAGAAGAGGGGAGATGAGGAATGAGGTTCGTTCGGAAGTGGTTACGCGGAGGTTATAGTACAAGCCTTGGACAAGCAAGGAACTCGGAACGACGAAGGGCAAGTGCGAGCGAAGGCAGCTGAATACCTTAAATAAGACGTCGGAATCAAAAGACAAGGAAGGAAACACAAGGCGTGGCGAAAAAAAACCCCCAAGATTTGGGGAAAGAACGATCGCGGGGCTTGTCTCAGGCTAGGGGGGGATTGGGGGAATCCCAGGTAGATATAATGTTTGGAATCATGGAGTTAGATTTCACTCGTCCCGCGGTTTATTTCAGATGCGACCAAGACCAAGAACGGCCGCTGTCACAGTCCCAGACACGGCGAGCGCAAGAGCGAGCCGAGGTCGCGGACCCAGATTCCGAGAGCCAAGGTGCGCGCCGCCTTCCCTTCTGGGCTGCGCTGCGTAGTGCTGGATCGGCAGTGGCTTCTTCTTCGCCCACATGTGATCCATGGCCGATTTGATGGAGGAGGGGAGGGGGGGTTAAGCAATTTGCCGGCATCTTTTGCTGTTTGGAGCTCGGGAATCGACCGTCCCCCGGGTGGCCCCGGATTCATGAGTCAGCAGAAATGGGTACGTACCTTTGAGCACAAGCCACTTGGATCAACCCCACTTCTCCAGGGCTGACATAAGACATTTCAGGAAGTGACAGACCCCCCCATCGGCGAAATGGAGAAACAAAAGTTGCGGCCCACCTGGCGCTAGTCCGCATGTAGGACCAAGTAAACAAATACGGTTTCGCTTTGCCCCCCAGAACCCTGGCTCGCACTAACACAGCAGTGAAGATGCGCGGTCCAAGTTCAGCATCATAACCACCATCACCACCACCAAAAAAACAGCCACAGCGCTCGTCAATGTCACGCCGCAGAAAGAGAGGCGCCGAACCCGATCCCGCTCCCTACAGCATTCGCTGGCACAGCTTCGCCGACATCACGACGCCGAGCGTGGATATCATGTCGTCGCCCGATCCGCTCAACGACTCCGCGACCGACGCCTTGATCCAGCCCGCTTCCGTGAATCGCGTAACGAGGAGCATCACCCGAAGCATTCGCTCCGATCGGTTCGCCGGCGGCAGAGCCACCTCGCCCCGAAAGCAAACGTTCGAACTCGAAGTCGGCGACAACAAGGCACCGCAGCGACTGCTCGTTACGGTCGAAACTGACGGTGCGGCTGCGGCAGGTGGTCGCGTCGATGGAACCCGTAGGAAACTTTTCCAATCTTCCAGCCCAATGCCTACGATACGCCAAAGAGAGCGGGCGACTACCACGGTCGTCCCGCTGAAGGAAACCGTCGAGGAGGAGCCCGCCAACCCGAACGCGACGCCGAGACGACGAGGGCGCCCGCGAAAGTCCAACGGGACGCCAATTCCCAGCGCGGGAACGAAGAGGAGGGCAGGAACCCCTATAAATAGAACGCCGCGTCGGCCGCGAAGAACGAAA
The DNA here is from genome assembly GCA_024115155.1 of Thelonectria blattea. Taxonomy (NCBI): domain Eukaryota; kingdom Fungi; phylum Ascomycota; class Sordariomycetes; order Hypocreales; family Nectriaceae; genus Thelonectria; species Thelonectria blattea. The sequence continues at coordinate 19,373 of JAMQMW010001180.1, forward strand.
CCTGTCGAGCAGGATGCTGAGCTGGGAGAGCCGAAGCCAGAACCGACGCCAAAGTCCACGCGGCGAGGCAGACCGCCCAAGAAACGAACAGCGGAACCTTCCAGCGAGATAGGGGTGGAGGCGGTGCGTGGAATCACGTCGGAGACGAGAGGAAGGAAGCGAAGGCTTGCTCTGCCGCCCGAGGAGTCGATGGAGATGACCAACGAATTGCCGGAACCAGTCTCGAATGGCTATGCAGAATCCGTGGAGGACAACGAAGTGACCTTGATTACGCTTCCCTCCGAAGGAAACGTGTCCGAGGCACCAAATGCGCCCGAAGTCCCCGTTGCAGCACCCGTTGAACCCGCGTCAGAAGCTGATTCGGATATCTGGATGGCGACCTTGGACGACGATCCCACTCCTCGAGCCACGAGGACAGCGCGATCGACGCGATCGACGCGATCAGTACAACTACCTTCTCCTCCTGGACGTGAGGATAGCAGTCCTGAAGTTGGTGATTTTGGATACCTCCCACCAGCCGGGAGCGACTTTTCCTCGATTGACGAACCGATGAGCGACCCTGTGCCGAGAGACAGCGACACTATTGCACAGGGCGAGGACTTTAGCATGATCTTCATGGACTCGCTGCCATCACTGCGCAGCTCTGTTAATGTCCCGGTCGAAGCAGATTTCGGGGACGAAACCAGTCTCATCATTAACAATACCTTGGAATCATTACGACAGTCACTACGAAAATCAGTACAGCAACACGAAGAGGCAAGCCAGGAGACGGAGACTCGCCCCCAGAAGCCCGTCGATTTGGAGCCGAGCATTACTGAGCGCGTCGAGACGAAACGGGCTGAACCTTTGTACATTGAGTCGGACCACAGCGAACTCGATGATATTGAACCCGAACATCCTGAGCCCGAACACGTTGAGACGATGCATGATGATGCGGACTCCATCGGAAACGATCTCCTTGAGTTTGATCAGCAGCCTGAACAGACTGAGCTCGAAAACGTCGAAGATGAAGTCACCGAACGTCGAGGTTTCGAGCATGAGCTGGAAGATGCTGAATTGGAACAACCTGAATTGGAACAACCCGAATTGGACCGACCCGAATTGGAACACATGGAACCTCGACTTATCGACTTGCAGAGCGAACCTGAGGAGACTGGGCCTGGAGCAACTGAGATTGGACTCGATGAACCTGAGACTATCGGGTCTCACCTCTCCGAGGCCACCCCGGTAGAGCCTCAACAGCCGTCGATACGACCCCCCGCGCCTTTCTCGCCGAACCGAATTTTGTCCCCAAGATGGCTTCGAAGTCCCAAAAGAGGCAACAAGTCTCCGTTGAGGAACCAGCTTCTGAAGTTCAAGGCCAGACAAACGGAGGATACCCCCCCGAGGGTTGCTTCGGAGACGGTTGACGAAGCACCTGCGCCGAGTCCCCAACAAAGGACGCCCTCCCATTTCAGGGAAGGACAGTCGAACTTGTACGAGGACTCGTTCTCCGAGATCCCGAACGACGTGCTCGAAGCTGCTACGCCACGTCGGCCTCGCCCCGTGATGGACGAGGAGGATGAGGCAGAAGTCGAAGAAGCTGCCGAGCAGGAGCTTGTGGACACGGGTGACGAAGACCAGGAAATGGATGACGTGCCTCTGTCAGAGCACGCTGAAGAGCCATTAGAGCAGGCCGAAGAGGTGGACGCAAATACGGTGGCCTCAACCACGAGTCACGCCTCTCAGTCCGAAAGAGGTCGCCTTCCCACTCCCGATGACACTCCTCCGCAAATCGACGTTGAAGCCGACCCCCGGGGGAAGTCATCACAACATTCTCAGACGTCGGCGGGACCTGCATCTCGAAGCGGTTCATCGCCCATGGTTGGCTCCGGAAGCCAATTTCATGTGGAGGAGACGATTGATGAGGAAGTCGAACAAGTCGAAGACGCCGAATATGCCGCGGATGTTGACGAAGACGTTGAAGAAGTTCCAGAAGTGCCAATGATCCCCGAGATCCTGGAGCCCGAACCCTCAGAGTCGCCAGAATCGTCACCAGAAAACCCCCTCGTCCGCCCAGAAGTCACACCGCTCAACCAAATGACGTCGCCGCTTCAGGAGCCGCAGTCGCTCGCCCCGGAGCCGGTGCAAGAGAAGACGTTGCGGCCTCTCTTGTCTCCTATCGTGAGAGCTGGACGTGCCCTGCAGAGCGTGACTTCAGATCCTCCTTCGCCCGAGCCACGCGAGCATCAGCTGCGAAGTCCCTTCAGAAGCTCTGTGACTCGCGACTTGGGGCCACCGGGTCAAGAAGGCCAAGCCAGCATACGCAGGAGTGCCAGCCCAAGGAGGCCATTGTCGTTCCCGCCGGCGAACCAGGCCTCATCAGCCAACGCGGCACCGACATCGGCATGGGAAGACCCCTTTGCTTCGGGTTCGAGACACACGGGTCAACCCAGCTTTATGGAGGCTCTTGAGAGGAGCGGCGGCTACCCAACATCGTCACAGAGGGGGCGTGAGTCGCCGGTTGACTCTGTGGCCAGTTCTATGCATATCAACCCCCCGGATGATGTGCAGATGAGCTGGGTTGCCAATGAAGGGCCAATCAGTGCGAACCTGAGAGGAGATGTATCTCTCAAAGATCTGGCACCGCATACAACAACGGATAGAGGTCAAGACACAGACCTTGGCGACCAACCAGAGAATCATGACGAGGTGGACGACGTCGACGAGAACCCACAACCAACGGACAAGGAGGAGGAAGAAGACGATGATGAGATGGATCTCTGGGAATTCGAAGCAGAACGGGAGGAGCCTCGAACGGCACGTCAACAACCGTTCGGAAACAGACGACGCGGTCTACCAAGTCCCTGGACGAGGCAAGCACAGCAAAGCCCGCAGAGAGACGTGCCCATGCCGTCTCCAGAGAAAGCACAAGAAGTCGAGAAAGCACAGGAAGTGGCCCCCTCGGTTTCCGACACGGACAGAACAGAGGAAGCCGTTTCCGAGGACCAAGGGGAGGAGTTCTCCCTGCTTGCACAGCGAGAGGCCGCAAAGGCACCACAGCAGGCTCCCGAGTCGGCGAACAAGCCCAGTCGGTTCGATCTTTCGTCCTTCTTCTCGTCCCCAGCTGCCATCCCCGGAAAGCTGGCCGAGAAGTTCCTTCCAGGCAAGACGAATGCCGCATCGAACCCCAGACCTGCCGAACCAGAGCCAGAGATGGCTCAAGTAGCACCCGCCATGCCCACCAGCTCCATGTTCCCCCAGGTGGCACAGGGGTTTCGGCCGCGGGCGAGCTCCTCTCGCGGCACAGACTTGTTCTCGCCGAGGAAGGTTGAGGATGAGAAGGATGAAGAACATGTAGAGGTGTCCTCGGTGGCCCAGAAGCAAAACTTCACGCCGCGACACAAGCAGCCGACGCTGGCCTTTTTCAAGTCGTCGACGCGATCGGGAGCCCCTACTCCGCCGCGCATGCAGCTGTCTCACGCCGACATCGAGAAGTGGCAGCAAGAAACCGCCAGCGAGGCTTCTCCCGAGGTCCGTCGTCCCTTGTTGCGGCCTCTGCCACCCAAAGACGCGTCCCCCATCAAGTCTAGCCTGCGGTCGCCTCTGAAGCCTCACACGCCCGGCCGCGTCGTCGAGTTCACGAGCAGCGTCCTGTCGCCGGTCGAGCAGGCAAAGGCGCGTCAGATGCGTCGCCTTTCCAACTCGACCACGTCGCAGGCCAGCGTCGCTCAGAGACGACCTCCTCCTCCTCCTCCTCCTCCTCGCCAGACGCGGGACAAGGAGAACAACAGGGCCGTCTCGGAAGCCGCCGTATCCGACGCCTCGGAAGCGGCCAAGTCGGAGCAGTCGCAGCAGCCAGAACCCCTCTCGCAGACCGTCTGGGGCAGGGAACACTGGCTCTTCCTGGACCAGCTCCTCCAGCTTCGTCGCGCGGGCCCGTACGAGTTCAACTACGAGCGTCGCGCCGATCGGTTCCTGGGGAAGACGGTACGCACGCGCGACGAGGGCATGTTGCTGGAGAGATGGCACCTGGACTGCGTCGACGCCTTCAAGGCCGAGGTCGGCGGCTGGGACGAGGCGGATCTGATTAGGCGCTTGTTTTCGCTCATCATGGGAGAGGAGAAGAGGAGTCACGGAGTTGTGGAGAGGAGGCCGAGACGAGTCATGTTTCATTGAATGATGAGATGAGAAAAGGGGGCAAAGGAAAGGAAGAGTTGGATTATTGTGGTTTTAGGGGGCATTGCTGGCGTTTTTTTGTTTATGCGTCGCTTGGGGATGATACCTTTACGACATTGCTCACGTTTTGTATTCCAGAAAGCATTGATAGCCAGCCTAGCCCGTCCGTCTTGATTTTCTTTACCTTTTTGGATACAAGATATCCGTACATGAACACTAGACACAATGAGAATGAGATACAAACACGAAACAAAAACGAATGCAACGTTGTAGACGAGTCGGTTCCCTCTTTGAAAACGCCTAAATCTACCGTGCCATATTACAATACACGAACGGCGG
>JAMQMW010001181.1:3415-26400 GCA_024115155.1 Thelonectria blattea
TGGGCACCAGGGCCTCGCAGTGGACGATAGGGGTGATGGGCCCCGCAACGGGGTCCGCTCTGTAGGGGGAGGTACGTAGTAGGGTACCTAGGGCAGAGAGGACAGGTGGACTGTGGCATTACGGGCGGATGACACTGTGCTGCAGCTGACGGAAGGGGACGGGAAGAAGAATTGAGCCAGCATGGAGTGCAGTACCTCCGAGTCGGCGGCGCACCGAGTTGTCTAGTGCGCTGCCCTGGGTGAGGTGGTGGTTAGAGTGTGGCGGTCGCTGAGCCCGTACGAGACGTGTACGAATGACTTTCCTCGTCTCGAGACATGTTGCGATCGTGGTGGCAGTGAGAGCAGCCCAGCGCTTGGAATGGGCTGCGCTGCCCGCCAGCGGGCGACCTTTACTGTTAGTGGGTTAATTAGCAGCGAGCAACGTAGCATGAAGGAGGATTGCCCAGGACTTTGGGTGCATTGGATGGATTCGATTCGGATACGTGCTCTTTCTTCTCTTGAGGCTTCAACGCTGGGATTGCTACCTTGTTTTTAGTAGCCTGGGCTAGGCCCTCGTTGTCTATCGACGGGCCGGCGAGCCAGCGAACGGCTAATCGCTTGGCTATCTGATGTGAGAGTTGCGAGTCAACTGCGACGCTGCGACGTGACAGGCCGTCGTTGGAAGAACTGCTTCAGACCCGAACCGCACCCACGCGTCTCGTCTCGTCTCGTCTCGTCTCGAGTGCGTGCACCAGCTATACGTGCAAACGACGTCCCGTTCCTATTCTTGTACCGTATGGCGGCAATGGAGCGACAGTGAACACGAACAGTCATCAAATGCCCAGACGGAGCATCGATGCCCCAGAAGAGAAGAAAGAGGGCGACGAAAGTGGAGGGTCGGGCAACACCCAGTTGCTCACCCCCCTAACGGTCCCTTCCCCCCTTGATCTGGTCCCGTCCAAGTACCTTCGTCTTGGCCTCCTCGTTCCCAGCTGTCGGCGGCGAATGGGGGGCCGCCTTTGAGAGCGGCGCCGCCGTCTGGGGAGCGTCTGCGACCAATCATGACAAGTCCACGGACCGTTCTCGTACTGTCCTGTCTACTTTACGAGGACGAGGGTCCCATTGGTGTCCAACGAGCCATGGCGAATCTGATTGGGATTCGCCAGCAATCGAACTTGGTCGCTTTTTGGGGGGCCGGTGCGCAGAAACAATAGAGAGAGAGAGATCATGGATGGAAAACGGGCCAATTTCGAGACCCGCCCTGTATCCAGCCGAAGCCAAGGCGGATCTGACATGCTGCACTTCGTGGCCATCAAGACCCGGTGGCTTTTGGCAACTTTCCGACTGCATCACGCTGCTCGGCTCGCCCATTCAGCAAAGAGTCTCTGGCTTGCAGTCGGGCAATCGATAGACGATGCCCTCGAAGCTGCTCGGCTGGCCGAGCCTTGCAGCCCCTGCCATTGCGCCATATCCCAGCCGCATCCCAGCGCATCCCGGCCGTATCCTGGCAAAAAGGCGCTCTAGCCGGGGTTTCCGTGGACCCGTGGAGCTAGGGTGCGGTCTCTCTCACTGTCCTTTATTAGGGTCCTTTTTTGCTCGAGTCACTTTCGCTGTCAATGGAGGCTCTTTTCCTGGACGCTTGCGTGTCCTGATGGACGTGCCATGGGGTACGCAGCAGAGAAAAAACCAGGAGTCCGTTGTACAGTCGCGGCTCCTCAATAAGTTGGCGAACGGGCCACTGGGGAAGTTGTCACGTTCTGGATTGACTCTCGGGATACCTTCAGCTGCGGTGCGAGGCAGAGTGGTGTTGTGTGGTATGTGGGCGGCTCTTGTGTTTCGCGAGATAATGTACAGTATCTTCTGCTTCGTCGGCCAGAAGCACAGATGGCTGGGCACTGTCCTCGGTCGGTGTGTGCCCCATGCAACTTCAAGTTAGCTTGTGGGATGGACGAATGAATCCTCGACGCGACCCTACTTTGTTTACGTTCCCTTGATCTTCACACGAGTCCGTGGACTTGGAGGACATGGCATCGGATTGGGCGTTGGACATTGAACACGACCACCATCTGCAGCTGTTGCAGTGCAGATGGGCTACCGGTAGAGTACTCCGCACGCAGACGTTGTCTCGACCCTCCAGCCGTCAATGAGAAAGAAGCATTCTGGACGATGGCCCATAAAAGTGCCACCCCCAGCATATCCCGCTTGGCGGTCATGCTGGGACCTGCTGAGACCTGCTGAGACCTACCGGACGTCGCTGGAACTTGTTCGGCAAGGACCCTTCCCGCCACGCGTCCTGTCTCATACTCTTCGTCGTCTTGCTTCTGGAGTTGCGGCCGTGTCTGTTCCTGGTGGTGTGCTTGGTTGCCGTCGTTTTTCTGGCGAGGTGAATGCGGCATGAACTTATCTTGGGAAAAGAGAAAGTAATTTCGCATTTTAGGAGCAATTTCCTCACCGGATACCACCCTTCCCTTGCCCTTGCCTTAATTCGAAATCGAAGGCCGCTCGAGAAAGAAACTCTATTGCTCTTTCCCGCCTAGTGTCAGCCGTTGGCTCTAATCCAACTACCGACCGCCTTCCCAAGGTGGTTTTTCACCTGCTCCAGAAGGCAGGTACGAGATACATGCGGTAACTTATCTCAACCTCTTCAATTTTTTTCTTCTCCAAAGCTTGTCATCACTTCCACCTCCAGTCCCAACCGGACCGTCGCTGGCCCCGTCATGCAGCAAGGCGAATATGCTCCGATGCTCGTATTCAGCCCAAGAGCCATGATACCCTCGTATGAGGCGGCGGCCGCGAGTGGCTCCCCGTGGAAAAACGACCTGGTTTGGCAAACAACGAAGCATCACGGCAGATAGACCCACGAGCTTGACATTAATAAACATCACGTCGGCCATGATCAACAGCAAAAGAGGACCCAGTACGAACGAGATTGTCAAGGGGCCGCTCAGTTGCTGACACGAACTAGACCAGGGGGGAGAGAGGGGCGTGCCAACACCGACAGCAACGGGGGTTCCCTGTGAGTGAAATCGCCAGACGGAAACTGGCTGCTGACGCAGTGGGATGCGGGTTCGTCAACTCGACAATTTGCGTTGGGTGCAAATATTGTGCGGATGAGGACGGCCGCATCAGGTGTCAGATATACATGGATATTTCCTCAGCTTCAGCACCCGCAGCGCCATCCGCACCAACTGCAGCAGAAGCAGCACCACCAACACCAACACCACGACCACCGCCAAACAGCTTCAACGCAGACGCTCCCCGAGCCGACCGATACACGAACGACCCGCCTGTCCACGACAATGTGCGTCTGCAGAGCTTCTTTCCTGTGCACCTCTCGTCTGGCCCTCGGGATTCCAAACATTCCCCGTCCCGTGTGTCGATGGTGTAACCGGTTGCGCGCAGTTCTTCGCTTTCGTCTTCTTGGCTTCCATTGCTCACGACCTGGGCGCGATGCTCAATGCCCAATGACTCTCCGTGTCAGAAGAAAAAGCTTGTCCTTCCAGCTCCTAGTCCTCCTGCCTGCCGGCCACGTTTCCGCAACGTCTTCCATTGCGATTCCCGCAACGGGCCTTCCGACGGGGGCTTCATTTCCAGGTCGAATCAACCTGGACTTCTAATCTCCAAGTTGGGGGCGCTCCAGCGTCATATTGATCAAGCGGGTCCCGCGGTAACGCCAATGACCGTTTCCACCATTCACCGGGCCTTTCATTGTACGAAGTATCCCTTGCATGCCTTTCACAAGTGTCCAGTCCCTGCCCAGAAATCTTCATCTCATTCCCTCAAGATTCCCGGGCCGGACTCCCCAAATCTTACCCCATTAAGCCCATCCCACGCGAGGGATCCATCACACCCCGTCTTGGAGCCATTCTCTGCGCATATTTCCTAGCTCGTATCCAAACGAAGCTTGACTCGAGAGACGACGTCCGATGACTCTGGCAGAGCCGCCTCGATGTTTCTTCGGCCGGTTTGCGACATCAGAACTCTACTTGGAGCGTCACCCACCAGTTCTTGATGGCGGTGGCAAGGTGAGAGCCCTGCCAGTGCCACTGCCACTGCCACAAGTCGCCGACGTCTTTATTTAGCAACGGCACGTCGTCATGCCCGAACCAATGGACACGCCCGCCGCCCACTCTTTTGTTCGCGGCCACGAAACTCGTGCTGCGAGTGTCATGCCTATGGCTTGCGCTAGCCCACGGTCCTTCAGCCCTTCAACCCATGAGGCTTAGACGCCAAACTTTGCATCTGATGTGAGATCTGAGGCTGACGGGAAGGATGACGTTTGTCGTGCCGTGGAGCGCTCTGGTGTTCCGGGTCGTTGGGCCGGGATTTTGTCCTTTGCTGCTGCTGCTGCTGCTGAAGAAGAAGAAGAAGCAGAAAAGGAAGAAGAACAAATCCTCCGTCTAACCTAAATTGGCGTTTGTTTAATGCCAGACTATTAAGGTACGTGTCTGTTCGGTATCGACGAGACGTATTGCGGAGCTCATATCGACTCGAAATATTTGCGATACATTTTCGAAACAAGCAAGGGAACTTTCATTCCAGCACGCCGCGCTCTGGCCCGCTTCACGTCTGTTTGCTACAGTCGATTCCAGCCAATCTCGGCCTGTCTGCGTGTCACCTCTCACCAGCCAAGCCTGGCTCCGTGTCGACTTGTTTGGTGCCCGGGTCGAGGTTTCCCTTCGGCTCGTCTGTGACACCTCCCTTCTCGTTCCATTCCGCCTCTATTTTCGCCGCCGTGCTCTCTCGCCATTCCTTGCCCCATCGGACTACAGCCATGGTCCCCAAGGCCGACGCAATCAGGTACGCTGCCGTCACGGTGGAGAACCAGCCGACCCCGATGCTTTGGACTGCTGGCAACACAACCGCGGATCCTATGCAGCCGACCAAGTACCGGGCGAAGAAGTTGGTGGCTGCCACTTCGGCCCCTTGCCCGGGCATCACGTCGATGCAGTAGGTGTTGTACGACGGGAAGCAGAAGAGCTGGGCAACGCCCTGTGCGAACATGGCAATGACAGGCACAGGAATCCCTCCTACTTCCCGGTCCACCGTCCATCCATAGACGAGCATGCTCCCGGGGATCGCCACTCCCATGAACGGCACGCATGACCGCAGCCGATCCTCGGGAATCCGGACCCCTCCCCGCTTCTTGATCCATCGCTTTGCCGTGTAGTCGGCCCAGCGGCCGCCTACAAACGTCCCGAGCAGGTATCCAAAGCCGGGAGCGAGGTAGAAGAGACCGGAAAGCAGCGGTGATTCGAGGTGAAATCGAGGGTTGAGGACGTATCGAACCGGCGTGAGCAGGCTGTACATGTTCCAGGTCAGAGACGCACTTCCTACAGCCACGAGTGCAACGTTCCGGTATCGAAATAACCGCAGGACGTGCATCGGGCTGGCCATGCTCAAGACTGTCCTGGTCTTGTCCCATGGGGAATGCGCTTGGAGGTCAGTGATCTTCATGCGATGTGCCGTCTCAACGACTACGAAATACAGCCCAAGGACGCCCACACCCGCAAGCGCGGTCTGAAGCCAGAAGATTGCTCTCCAGGACGTATAGGTCACGATGATGCCTCCCAAGAAAGGACCAAACGCAGGCCCGACAAGTGTCCCGGTTAAGAACCATCCCATGGCCGTACCCCGCTCAGTCGGGCGATATATGTCGCTACTCTCATGTTAGTGGTGCTCATCTGTGTCTCTGGGTGCAATGGGTTCGTTGTGAGACCTTGTCGGACACGTTGGTCTCAAACACGGACTCGGATTGATTAGGCCAAGACGTCTCATCAGTCAAGCCTTGTCGCATCAAGTTCTCGTTCCTGGTTCACGCCGCTTCTCCCATTTCTCCAAGTATTCGCTATTGACATGGACAACGAGGACATCAACGGCCCCGAGGACGTGAAGCACTTACCCAATACATGCAGGGCCAATCAGGATAGGCGTTGTGCCGCCAAACGCAGATGCCGCTCGAAAAACGATGAAGGAGGCCAGGTTGGGAGCCAATGCTGTCGCCATGCTGAGGAGGAAGAACAGAACAGCCGTGTACAAGGCAACCTATTCTGAACTGTCAGCGTGTCGGTAATCCATTGCCCGTCGTCTTTGCTTCGTCAAATGTCTCGCCTGGCTAGATGGGCCTTGAGCTGAGATCGCTTCTTGGCGTTTCTGCAAGGTAAGGAAATTCATCATGACTCTCTTGAACACCTAATCCCTCGATAGTACGTACCGGCCGTCTCCCGAAAACCTGGCTCACTGGCCCCAATAGCAAAGGCGACAGAGCCATGACAATCATGTAGGCCGCGTTGCTCACGTTGACGACGCTTCCCGTTGTCCCATACGACTCGGCCACCTCGGGAGTCGCCGCCAGCACTGAAGTGCTCGAGATGGGGGATAGCAGCGCCATGAACGACAGCACGAAGACGATGGCCGTCTTGCGACCCTGCGAAAGCCTGTCGTAAACTTCGTCCCCGGCTTCTCGGTACGGTTGGTCTGGGGCCGTGGATGGGTGAGGCTCGAGGACGTCGGGGCCTGAGATGTGGGATAGCGCGCGGCGCATGTCGATTTCGCTGGCTATGCGCGAGATCCGGTCCGGGGTCGTCTCGGCGGCGGTGCTACTCGACTCCGCGGATGAGCGTCTGTCCTCCGGGGAGGAGGTGTTGTCGTTTGTCTTCATGACGACGACTGGTCCGGGAAACGATTCGGCTCGATGAGTGGTTTCGACGGCGACTTGTTCCATCTCTTTCAAGAAGTCACGTCTCGACCAGAAAGACACGAGGACTCCTGCTCCCACCCCGGCACTTGAAAATTTCTCGCCTCCCTTTCGCTACCAGAACTCTTATGCGGACTTGGCTTGTCCATTGGCCGACGATATCCACATTGGGTTCAACGCTCCCGACATCCGCGCCGACTCCTCCACCCCGACACCGGAACCTCGGAATATCCGTCACGTGTTGGCGAGGTGCCGCGCTGTGGACATTTCTATCATGCCTTCCGGTCCGGGATACGCAGTTGCAGCCGTCGCCTTGTCCGTTGGGGTATGTCACTGTCTGGAGGGCTGAGGGTACTTCTGAGGGCGTGAGACGGAAGCCCGTTTCCGAGTCGTTGCCGGGGCCGGGGCCGGGGTCCACCTTTTCGGTCCGATGTTCTCGGATTATTCCGATGAGAACGGCCGGTTTAAAGGTGAGCCCAGGGTCACGATTCTTGGGCCGATGTAGGAGCTTGGATCCAGATTTTAAGATTTTAGGTATTGTCTACGTACTCTATACTTCGTAGTCACTACCAAATATGAATTCACCAAGGAGCCATGTCAGATCAGAGACAGACCATTTTATTGCAGGTCTTACAATATGGGTATGTACGGAGTAATCAACACTTCAACGCCTCGCCTCATGATTTCCCAATGCCAACTCGACCCAACCACGCAATGCTATGCAATGACATAATGATGAATGATGCCGCGGCTTCCAACTCCTTCTCAATGTAGCAAAAAGACCAACCACTCATGGGTATTCCGAGATTCAAACACAAGACGCACAATGTACAATGGTTTCGTTTTTTTCTTCTTTCAAGCCAACAAGTTTCGGACGCGCTCGTTGATGACCCGATCGACGGGCTGAGAGCTCCTCTGCACCACCACGTTCTCCCTCCCGCCAATGGTGACGATCTTCAGCCACTCGGGCGCCACCTCGCCGGCGATGAGCCGGATGCACGCGGCCCCTTCCTCCTTGGAGATGGGCATCCTGAGGGAGTCCTTGAGCTTCTCGAGGAGTACGGCCATGGTGAAGGCCTGGCGCGGGAGGGACATGGGGTTGGACAGGCTGAGCATGGAGATTGTGGCGGACACGTCGGCGACGCGGTTGAGGGCCGCTCGGCGCTGGAGTTCGGCGGGGGAGGGGGGGAGCGGCTCGTTGGCCTTGGCGAGCTGCTTGAGGCGGAGGCGGTCGAGGAGATTCATCTTGGTGCCGTCGGGGTTGAGAAGGCGGTTGGCGACGGCGGCGGCCTGCTTAGTTTCCTTGTCGTGCTGCTTGGCGGCGATGCCGCTCTTGAGGTCCGAGAGGGCCTGCTGGCCCTTGCGGAGCATTGGGTTGAGAGATCTGCCGACGCTCATGTCCTTGATGGCGGCTTGGGGGAGGTCGGTGAGCGAGAGGTTGCCGAGGGGGATGTCCACGTCGGCCATGTCGTCGGCGGCCTTGTCCTCGCAGAGGATCCGCAGGTTCTCCTCGAACTGCTTGTAGAGGCGCTCCTCGTTGATGGGGGCGGCATTTTGGGCTAGTTCGACGCAGACTTTTCCTCGGCCGTAGTCGGAGACGATGAAGGGCGAGGCCGTGTTGTTTTTGCTGCACGTCTGGATCGCGATGCATCGACGGATGTCCTCGATGGTGACCTGCCTCTTGCCCCAGGACTGAGAGATGTGAGGGGATATGCTGCGGAAGTCCACGGGGATGACGTTGCCGTTGTGGGCGAAGTGGATCATGATGGTCTTGACGAAGGCGCGGTGCATGTTGACGAGGTCCGCGAGATGGGGGGGAAGGGCGGTGTGGTGGTTTCCATCCTCGGGTTTGCTGGTTTTCTTGAAGACTCCGTCGAGTTTGGTCTGAACCGACTTTCCCTGCCGTCTCGTCTTCGCAATGAGAGTCGATTCGATCGGTTTGTGCGCCGTCTCGGTCCTTGAGGGGGAGGCCTTTGCGGTGCGCTTTCCCTTGACGATGGCCTTGAGGAGTTGCGGTGCGATGGGTTTCGGCTCGGGCTCGTGGCGCCGAGCACGCTTGGCGGGCAGGGCCTCGTCGTCATCGCTGCTGGGGGCGAAAGAGACGGTCCGAGATGTGACTCGGGGATGGGGTTCCTCCTCCGTCGCTGCCGCCTTCCGCTTCCTCGTGGTCGTTGTTGTCGTCGTCGTCGACTCGATGGCAATCTTCTTCACGGCGGCATCTGGGAAGTCCTGTCCCTTGGAGACGCGAGCGAAGCTGCTAATCCGTTGGCCGGTAACAGCCTTGGAGGCCTGGGTGCGCCTGGCCGGTCGAGGCATCCTTCGAATTTTTCCTTCTTGGTTGTGTGTGCGATGGGTGATAAACAGCAAGAACGAGCAAAGCAAGAACCACGGTTATTACTGCCCCACGGCAGGAATAAAGAGGACCGCGGTTGCTATTTATCAATGCAAGAAACGCAAGAGTTGGCTGGCTGAAAGGGAATTGTGAGACAAAGAAACCGCGATGAACTCTTGCACAAAAAAGTTGAAGAAGGTGGGATGGAACATGAAGCTGTCAAAAGTGGAAAGTGGGAGCAAGCAAGCAGGGAATAATTTAGTCGACGTCCTCGTCGCTCGGGGAAACTGTAAAGTGAGCGGGCCATTTTCGACGCGTCCATGACGCGTCTGGGGCGTGTTCGCATCGCGTAAAGTGGAAAACCCGACGCAGCATCACTAAGACGCGCGAATCTGGCGTCGCTCCCCCGATAAATGCATCCATTTGGTGCAACTCCCGTTCAAACTTGACATATGCATCTAACCGATACCTGCCGAGGCATGTGTTAGTGCAGCGCTGCCCGCCGGATAAGTCTTCTACCCCACGGGCACATGCAACGAACGACCACGGCGTGTAAGCAGACGACATCGAATTTCGAGCCGAGTTCTTGTCCCTTCCGCGGCTCAAAGATCGTGAGACGACCTTTCGCGATACACATGTGCCGCTGCCGTGATGCCAATGGGGATGCCAATGGCCGAAGCATTGCCTCGCCGCCCAATCCAGCCCGCTTGGTCGAGCTCGGCGTCACAGGCACGTCGTACCTTGATTTCTGTCCCTTGCTTTTCAACATTCCTTGTTCCAAGAACCAATGTTCCCCGTACAAGCTACTAGTAGACTTTTTCGTAGCCAATTCCTAAATACCGACAATCACACACTTGTTTGTTCCATTCATCCTGCGAGCCCGTGCTCGACACCGTGCTATCATTGACAGAGCTGTTTGTCTCTCAGCCGGGTTACACAGCCCATTACCTAAGACAGCCAAGGTGTCAGCCCTGGTCGAGACGGCTGATAAGTCACGTCGATTACTGACAGCAATTACGGGCATTCCTTTCACTTGGCTCGATTGAGGGCACAGTTTGCAAATAATAAGACGTCATTCATGGACTGTCTGGGCGACTGCATACCGCCAGGAACAGCCGCAATGGTACCTCGTTGAGAAGAAACAATCACAAACAAAAAAGCCGGGCCATTTTTTGTATCCCTTGTACCATAACATGCGCCTTCGAAACCGCTGCTCCAATCCCATTGACATAGCCCATGCTAATGTGGCCCTTCCACCCCCTTCATTATGAGCCATGCACCGCCATGGCTGCCCCAGACTCCAGACCAGTTCAAGATGGACTCCCCATTCCAACGCCAACTGTACAAGAAATGCAACAAATGTGGCACAAAGGTCGTCGAGCCCTCGCACTTCGCACGCAATGTGGAGGCGGGGTTAGGTGAGACGCTGTGCGACGTCTCATCCAAGCTCGTCACTCAGCGGCGACTCGATGTAGGCCAGTGCTCGGGTCTGAAGCTGACGGGGCTGGGTGGCGGTGGTGCCGGGACGGCATAGTCGTCCTCCTGGATGTGGTGTACAGGCGTCGAGGGACGGTTGTTCTTGGATGTAAGGGTCGCGTTGATGCTGGTATGGAGATCCTGGGGGGTGACCAATCTCATGTTTCTAGGAGATGGCGGGATGGCCAGAGGCGAGGTTGCGAGAGGACCGGGCATTGTGAATAGCGAAGCGGTGGTAAACTGGCCGTGTGTGAGTTGATGTTTCACGTGCGCAAGAGATCTCTCTTATACGTACGTGAAGATGCGGCTTGCGTAAACTTGTGGGTAAAGGCTTCGACTAGTCGGTGGCGGTGACAGGAGATGATGATGAATTGTTGGGGACGGCAGTTGCTTTCAGGGCCTTGCAGGTGGAGAAGGATGAAGGATTTTTTTTGGATGCAACTTTCAGTGCGTGCCTTGCAGAAGAAGTTCTCAATGGGGAGAGAGAAACTTTGGTGGTGTGGTCGGAGTATGGGATATAAGTTATTGGAAGCCGACGGGGTTGAGTGCGAAGGAAGAGTAGAAGATGAAAGTTGGGATGAGGTACTGGGATGGAAGGTAAACGATTGACGGGGGTGAAATATTTGAAGGAAGGTACGGAAAGATCGGGGGAAAGGGAAGGGGACGGGGAAGGAAGGAGGGAGGAAGCAGCTTATTTATTCGAAGGCAGGAGGAAGGAGGCAAGTGCAAGTGGCAGTCACGGCCAGCCGGGGCAAGGCGAATATGATGGATGGATGGCGGCAAAGACAACCCAACCCAACCAAAGCACGACAAGGCCAACGCCGGCCCAGGAGTGAGACCCAAGTCCCAATCCCAAGCAAGACACGCAACAAGGGCGCGGGCGTGGGCGCGGGAGTAGACAAAAAACCTGGGGAACGGAACGGGAGACACGCCCTGGGTCCCTTGCTTGGCCTGGCCTGGCATGGCCTTGGAACCCCCAGCTACCGACGACGGAGGTACCGGCCTTGTTGGAAACCATTGACGCACTCGCAGCTCATCTCTTCTCTAGGGACGCATTGCATTTCGCTGCAACTTCTTGGGGTGCCCTACTGTACCTGAAGCAGGGTACCCGTGCCCGCCCGCCGTCCCTGACTCTAGGGCTGCCGACGACGGTACGGATACCTACAGGCCACAAGCTACGCCGTCGATACACATGCCTCTCTGGACGAGGTGGCTCCAGCCAAGACAAGTTTATTCCAAGTTGCAAGAAGTGCGCTCTGGGGTACGCTAGCCCCGATCAGCACCCGGCCAATGATTCCCGTCCCTTGCGACTGGGACTCGACTGCGCCATGACGAGGAGACGTGTAATTGGAAGGCAGACGGCAGACGGATGATTGCAGTCAAAACATCGTGCTGATACCGTATGTACGCCTACGCGGAGCTGGCTCTCGCAGCTCAGGTTCCGAAGGAAGCGTCCGAGTCTGACACGTCGTGGAAGAGGCAAGGAGCTGCGTGCTGATGATGGGAAAGGGGGTGTGGAGTTTGCGCTCGCCCCGGCTCGCCTTTGGCTGGGAAACATGAAGGTGGCAGTCCGGGGGGAGAGACATTCAAGCTAAAAATTTGCTTGTCGGCGGAGGCCCAATGTTCAAACAGGGGCGTGCGTGTAGCGAGAGGAGCGGACGGTTCTTCCGGTCTCAAGGAGATGCAGCAATGGGCGAGCGAGAGAGTGAGTACGAAGAGCAAGTGTTGCGAGACGAGCCCAGGCTGACGGACAGGAAGCACAAGGAACGGGACACGTCTGTTAGGCAGACTCGACTCGGTCAGGCCGTCACAATCGCTGTGTTACAATGCACACCTACCCATGCCTCTTCGTCGTCGAGACCACCTTCACCGGCCCAGGGAAGAATGTACGAGAGGCCAGTCTCTCCCTCGAGGTGACGGAAGCCGGACCCAGCAGCAGCCAGCAGCCAGCAGGATGAGGAAACAAGCACGAGCGTGGGGGGACTGGGAGACTCTGGGAGACTCTGGGGGCCCGGGACAAGGGGAAACGCTGACGCCTGGCATTCGGTGGAAATTCAAGCATGGGGTTGCTGGGTCATGACGGCGAGTTTCCTTCTGGAAGCCCAAGGGCCATGGAAGTCGTGATTTTGTCTTATCCACCTCGTCGGCCGGGCCCAATGGCATCTCTTCTCGGCATCAGACGAAAAAATTTACCGGTCGCTCAAAGGCCCGGTTACACGACACAATTTGGCCTGTTCAAGGTGGAAAAAAAGGAAGCAAACTGAGCTTCGGCAGTCGCCTGCTGGCATCAATCCTTGGGATGGCGTGATGTTCTCAGCCAGAGTCCACCATGCGGCCGATGTTGGCATTGGGCTCTTATCTCTCTGGCTCTTGTTACGGAATTCTTACTCCCTCTTTGTTTCGTCCACGTACAGCACCTGCTTCTTTTGTCCACCTCGGGGGGCAGTTTTTCTTTTGTCGGCATTGGCGGGCGCGCGTCAACGCTGATGATTGATTGAGCCACGATTCAGGAGCCTACCCTCCAAGTCCTTCATCATTCAGCTCACGCTCGATGCGTCCCAACTTGGCCATCCCGTTGGCCACGCAGCTCTGCACCTCTGGCAGCCTGCAGGTTTGTTGCAGAAACTTCTATTCCGGTCCCGAGCATGTTGGAAGTCAGGGGGAGAAAACAACTTGGTGTCTGTCTTCTTGTTGCACCGTTGCAACGATACGAAAGAGATGCTTCATCAGAGCCGTGGCTACGTACCACGTGGGTGTGCCGATTAGCAATGCGGCTACTCTTGCCAAATCAGGCGACTGGCAGCTTGCGTCTATCAAGCCTCCGGCGCCGTTCACAAGAGGGAAATTGAGACAGGAGAGCAGGGAATTCCTTTGAGCAGAGGTCGATCCGGCGGGCTCCAGTCTCCAGAGTATTGAGTACAGATACCAAAGTACGTACATCTCAGACGGAGCTTGACTCGGTGCAGCCGTGCGTCGTCCAGGATTTTCTTCCAGAAAGGCGAGATGAGGCCAGGGGGGACGCAAATTTATGCTGGGGACATCGGGGGCGGCATGTCCACCCTTGACCCGTCCAACGGATATCCGCCCACGTTTCCGAAGATGACTTGAAAATGGTCACCGAGAGACTCAGCCAGAGGCAACAGGAAGGGCCGGATGGATGAGTTTTTCTCCAAGAGGACCACTCTCTCACTCGGTCCTTACCGACCGGTCAGCCACTAAGGACAGGACGAAACATTAAATCGGCCAACAAGGGGGCCGGGAAGTATGCCTTCACCCGCCGGAAGCCGGAGCGCTGGCAAGTGAGAGTCGAGAGATGCAGGCACTTTCGACGAGACGACACCCGAGCGTTACAAGCCATGCCGCGCTTCGTATTAGGCACGGTGTGAATGTTTACGGATTCACAGCAATCAGACTGATCACAGCGGTGGCTTCTCTTCCCGTTGGCCACGCATAAGGCGGCCTGGGTCCAGACAGAGTGACGGCGGTCTTTCCACGCCTTGACTGTGATGCCGAGTGCGTCTGCCAATCCCGGCGGCCATCACTCTGCCCTAGCTTCAGCTCCAGTCAGCTTGAAGTCATTGTGCATATGCAGACTGGTGCTGGCCGCCAATGACAGACGTCACCGCTGCCAGACGTTGTTGCGGTGACTTGAGCTAGCGAACGGGGAGAAGCAAACCGGCAGCTCAGCAGCACACACACAAAAGCAGACCAAAGGCACACCAGACGCGCACCAGACGCGCACCAGACGCACACGGCTTGGACGACAATTACCGTCGCACCCATCTCACCGTTTCTTCGTCCCCCTTGTTTCTGGAGGCGGTGCCTAAATTCATGCTGCTACCCGCCATGCTGCAATCCCGCCCTTCCCCGGTGCCAGATTGGAGACGACATTCGGGCCTCCTTCTGGCACCTTCGTCCAGGCCCTTCAGACCCCTTCAGGCTGCGCTTCCATGTTCTAGCTCGACGGTCCCCCTGCCGAGGCGTCGCACCGGAGAGCTACGGAGTGGGACCCGGAACATGATTGTGTGGGGATTCGGTCTTCTTTATTTTATTCCCCCTTGCGGAGAATTGGAAGGGTTGGACGCCGTGTCCGCGTTCCTGGATTCAGGGCCTTCAGGGGGGGGTATGTATCCGTAGGTACGTACCGTATCCGTACCTCCTTTGGGAGCGGAGCTGCTGCTGAATGGTCAGAAGCAGTGACGGGATACGTACCGTGGCTGCCAGCTTGGCTAATCTGGCGGTCGGTGTGATGAGACGGCTGCCACCGCGGGGGAAGGGAGGAGACGGGACACGGGAGACGGGACACACACACACACACACGCACACAGTGTGTGACGAGTCATTGGCCCGTCTTTTATTATCGAGGCTAAAGGTGAGGCACAGCGGGAAGTGTCAGCCTTTGTTATGACTCTGACACTATATCAGGCTGGACTGGACTGGGTTGGTCCCGGCCAGACGAGGCAAGCTGTCGCGTGGGCATGTAAGTCAAAGCCCCAATTACGATATTGTTGCCTGGATCAGCACCACAAGGTCAAAGCAAGGCGACACACACTCTCCCTCTCTGAGCCGTCATCTCATGGTCTTGTCAAGGCGAAACTCGAATCTGGAGAGGAGGGGGAAACATGGCCGAGTCGAGGAAACGGCGAGGCCGCTCGCTGCTGGCAGAGGTTACATGGTAGGCATGGCACCGGGCCGTCTCCATGCGGCCGCTTCCATATTGCTACCTCGTTGAAGAATCACTGGTTGCGGGGGATCACCCCAACCCGTCTCACCGACACAGCCATCCAACTTATGCCGTGCTGCTTTGGGCATCCGCACAGAGGAGTGCAGCCCGTATCGCAGAGATGGCATACGTGTGCCCGTCCACCAAGCCCAAAGAGCCGCCGAGAAGGAGAAAAGGGCTTGGCTGCCAGGGCCAGTCGCCTCCGATGCCGCTGCCACGTTCGCAGAGGTTGGGGGCGCGTGTGGTCGACAAGACAGTCGAGGTGACTCGAGCGGCGGTGAAGGACCGTTACCGACAGACTTTTTTTTTCCTGTTTGCCGGCGACTTCGGACAAACAAGTCCTGACGTTTTGGCTTTTCGGATCGAGAAACTATCAGACAATCGACGGCGACGAGGAAATCTCCTGACGGGACTGCATTTGTCCTGACCGCCGTGATTATACAACAACACCACCACGGCAACACATGGAGTCACCCAACCGCCAACCCATCGGAGCAAATCAACCCACCTGCTTGCTGCCTTGGGATGCAGGATATCAGAACAAAAGAAGCAAGAGAACAAGAGAGCAGCCAGCAATGCCACGCGTCGGCTGTCACGAAAGAGGCTGCGCCCGTGGCCCCACGCCTCGTTGATAGAACACACAACACATGCCATGGATGCTGGGGGGTTGCATGTTCAGAAGGCTTTCTACATTTCTCCCCCACAGACTTCGAAAACCGAATCGAAGACACGACCGTCATGACATCAGCAATCCTAATTTTCTGGCTCTGTCTTACACGCCCCCCTTATTCGACCCCTCTCCCTTTGAGCGCGCTTCGAGAGCATCGAGTAAGAAATCCTTCTTATGTAAAGGTCGACTTGATTGGTTCGGAAGATGCTCCCCGGATGAACAGAGCTTTTTTGTTCGATTCGATGCCAGTCCACACATCAAATTTCCCGTTTGTTTTTACGGGACTTTGCGTGTTCTGGTTCTGGGATGGAGAAGGAGTTGGTTTTATTGCTTGGGGCACGCATTTCACGGACATAATCGAACGCCAAGGAGAGAGAGAGCCCTGGATCCCCCTATCTGAATTCCTTCCCCTCCCATCCTCCCCCGCGGTGGGCACGCACGCATTGCATTACATGTTTATGACACATGGGGACCGAGAAAACGAAGGGACACCCCAAATGAAGTCATTCAAAGCAGTCGTGTCGTCATTTTTTGGACCCTGATGGACTATTCTGGAGGGAGTAAAAAAGGTATCTCGGTGGGTGGGCGAGGAGGTTTGGGGTCGTTGCACACCACCACCACGTTCGTCCCCTGAATTCGGCGGCATTCCAACGAAGCCATTTTGTTTATCCTCTCCGCTACTCGCTCCATCATCTTCCCCCGGGTAATCTCCCCTCCCTCGAACATAGGCATTCCGCGACCCCCCCGTCCGAGAAGGCCAAACACTCACCGCTCCGCCGCCGTCGCCACCGAGCCGCCCGCCGGCGGAGCCTTTGTCTTGCGCCTCGAGGGCTGGTAGACGTCGTTGAAGTTCATGGCCACGCCCAGGAAGCGCATGTCCACGTCGGGCTGGTAGGCCAGGTCGCCCAGAAGCAGCTGCAGCCGCGTGCGGAACGTGGAGCCGAGACTGCGTAGCCGCTCCTGCAGCACGGGGAACTCGGACGGGACGGCTTCGGTGGAGGAGGAGGCAGGGAGGGCCGAGGCGTCGGCGTCGTCGAGGTGAGGCCGCTTCTTGGGCGGTTGCTTTCCCTGCTGCTGCTGCGGGTGACGTGACGTGGTGTTACGTACGTCGGCCTCCTGGCGCCGCGTAAAGTCGGACACGCTCCAGCTGTACAAGCCGTCGACCGAGTCGCGGTAGTTGAGCATGCAGCGGAGTATCTCGCTGAGCTGCACCATGTACGAGGTTCGGTCTCCCTGCCTGGCGCCTAGAAGGCCCTTGTGGGTGATGTCGTCGAGGTATCGCGTGTGCGCCTTGATGAGGTCGTCGAGGGTGCAGTCCTCCTTGTGGATGCGCTTCTGAAGCTCGCCCCACGACGACTCGATGACCTCGAAGAGGATGTAGTACTGCAGCTGGCCGACGAAGTGAATCATCTCGGCCAGCACCCCGCGCGTCGACTTCCACGTCTGGTCCACGGCGGCGTCGGGGTTCTGCAGCACTCCCCGCGAGCCCGTCATGCACTTGCGCCACGTCGACATGACGGCGAACTCGACGCGCTTGATGCGCCAGAGGAAGTTGAAGACCTTGAGGTACTGCCGGTTGCCCCATTCCGTCACCACCACGTCGACGGGCGCGTCGATCTTGTACTCGAGCGTGAAGCAGTCCCAGCCGATGTCGCCGTGCGAGAGCTGCAGCATGCGCGCGTCCAGCCGCCGCAGCACCTCGGACGAGTCGTACTGCGCGTTGGACCCGCGGATGGCGTGCTCCAGCTGCGCCGTCAGCGTGTGTCGGTACTGCGCTCCGGCGGGACGGTCGAGGTTGGCCGCCAGGGACTCCATGAGCAGCGCGATGAAGTCGCCCTGGCCGAGGAGGATGTAACTTTTGAGCGCCTGCAGGTGGTCGAACAGGTGGAACTTTGTCGTCATGAGGTCCATGAGCCGCTTCATGGTCGTCTTGTAGGCCTCGTCGATCCACGTCTCCAGCGTAGCCGTGTCGCCGTACCGCAGCTCCTTGGACGCCGCCTTGGAGTAGTTTTCCACCCACAGCGAGTCGCCGCAGCTGTGCCTCGTAAAGTTGAGCGACTTGCCGATCAAGAACACCTTTTGCGCAAAGTCCTGCGTGATGATGCTCGGGATCATATCCTTTGCGATCTCAAACTTGTCCTCCCAGACGTTGGCGGCGCCCTTGCTCTTAGCCGCGTCGTCGCTGGGCGTCTTTTCCCGCACGAAGAATTCCTGGTAGGGGTCAGAGAGCTCGCCGTCGTAGATCCAGTGTCGCAGGATGTCGTAGAAGGGCCTGGTGAAGCTGCCAAGCATGCGCTCGGCAAAGGCTGCCACTACCGGGTCGCCGTGAGAGGAGGAGAAGCTGTGTATCATGGAGATGAGCCCGCCGCCCTTTTTCTTCTCCGACTCTTCGGCCATGAGGCTCATGAGCCGGAGCCCCATGGTCGCCTCGCGCGTCCACACGACACATCTCTTCAGAGTCACGCCGGCCTTTCCTATGCCGGCCCGCGGCGCATCTTCGTCGAGGGACGCCAAGGCTCTCCGTATCTGACCTTCCAGCGTGGCGATGAGGCTCAGGTACGACCGCAGCTCGCTGCTGGTGGCGGCGCGCAAGCTCTGGGCGAGGAGGCTCTTGCCGGGGGTCTTGCAGAACTCGTCCAGGCCGCGGTACAGCAGCGAGGGTTCGGCTAACGTGTGCAGGAGGGAGACGAGGGGGAGCGGGAGGGTGGAGGGTAGTTTCAGGGTATATTGTTTTGAAAATGGCAGCGTGGTAGATGATAGGCCTTGGAGGGTAAAAGGTAGATCTCGCAGGATGACGGATTCTGGCGGGTCGATCTCGGAGTAATTGCTCGCCAGGAGCGTTGATTTGAGAGAGACGTCTCGTTTCGGGGCTTCAGGCCTCGCGTCACCTTCCTCGGCGGCTTGCTTCCCCTCCTTTGGTTTTGGCGGGAGGCTCCTCAGGCCTTCTGGCTGGAAGGCGTCGTTGAACTGCTCCTCCTCAAACTTGTTCGCCTTGAGGGACCGCTGTCGGCCGTGTCGCTTGATGGCATCTCGACTGATGGCCTCGCGGTAGTTGGGCGCCGAGGGCTTGACGGGGCTGAGGGGGAGGGGTTCGCTGGGGTCCGGGGAGTCGGCGAGCTGGTAGAGGAGGTAGAGGATGGCCCATTTGTGCTCGAGGACGGGGAGGGAGAGGAGGCGGGAGTAGAGGTTGGAGAAGCGGAGGGCTTGGTTCGGGTTGCTGTGGATGAGCTTGCGCTTGATCAAGTCGTTGGCGTGGTTGACGTCGGATGAAATGGCGGGGGAAGGGCTGCAGTTATGTTAGCTTGGGCTTTGGATGGAGAGGGGAGGAGACATGTTGGTGGTCTAAAGGGAAGCGAACCTGTCCAATATCGACTTGACCAGCTCGAAGCAGGTATCGTGGCGCTCTTGGGCGGCTTCTTCGGTGTCGTTGGGATTGCCAGGGACGATGTGGGTTATTAGGCTGTCGATGGCATTGGTGATTCTGTCGGGAGCCATGGCAGCATTGTGGCAAGCGACAGGGCGTTTGTATGAATGGATTGGCTAGAGATTTGCAGTGAATGTTGAGTATCCCATCCGTAAATGGGCGCAGGATATGGCACAGGATAGTGCAGCTCTTTGTGTGAGTCCCGTCGAGATAGATGTCTCCGTGCGAGTACCGACGCGCCAGACGCGACCAGCGGGAGGAAGTTCGTTTCTTAGGGAGCGCACTGCAGCGGACAGTGGAAGGTCGGCGCCAGGGCCATCTGGTAGCCGAGACCTCTCTCGCCACCGGGAAACGCCGACAGGGCACGTACAAGCTACCTCGGCCGTGCGCAACTCCCCGTAAGCGTCAGGCCCTTTCGCGGCAAAAATTAGACGGCCCTGTTGTACCTTTGAACCACACACTCCATCTGTCACCACCAAACGACGTCAAACCGCAGCACCACCCAAAAATCGCCATCCCCTCAATGGCCTTATAATGCCGAAACCATCTTCCTGACCGCCCGAACCGTCGTCGCAAGCCATTCCTCCTCTTCGCCTGCACCCGCCTCATGCGTCTTTTCTCCGCGTCGCGCCGCGCTACACTGCCGCACGCGACGCCGTCGTCTCCCGTTGTTAATCTCCCCGTTGTGCCGATACCCATACCATCGTCTTCAATATGCCCGACATCGACCCCGCGGCTCTGAGCAGCCGCCCTTCCGTCAGCCTCACCACGCCGGTGCTATCGCAAAAGACGCTCGCCGGCGCCGTCCCGGGCCTGCCAAAGGTGGCCAAGTCGAGCCAGATCATCCCCGCCCGAATCGACCTCGAGCCGCTGTATACCGCCCTCAAGGCCGCCATCGGTCCCGAACAATGGGTCGTGTATAAGGAGTCGACCACCGAGTTCCTAATCGGACGCCTGAACCAGACCGAGTACTCGGACCGCATCGACCCCATCCTCGCCGGCCCCGGAGACCGCCTGCACCTGCACAACAACCTCATCGCCGCCATCTACGGAAATGTCACCCGCGAGATGCCCGACCAGGGCCTGGCGCCCTGGGTCAGCGCAAACGACAAGCCCGCGACGAGCGTGGGGAGCAAGCCGGTCTCGGGCGACGCCGCCGAGAGGAGGTTGAAGGGACATGTCATGCAGCTCCCAGCCAAGGACCGACGGCGCATCAAGGACTTAGCTCACAATGATGTTTGTGCCGCCCGGCTTGAGTCCGTATTCATGCTAACAGGCCAAAGTGGAATCCGCACGATACGATATCAAATCTTTTTACCGAGACGCATCGCAAGCCGTCGTTGGTCTCGGATGCAACACCCAGTGCTACAACAGGCATAAATAATATGAGTAAGTCTTCAAGGCCACGCGCCTGCGCAGTTCCTAATCAGACCTCCCAGACTTTGATCTAGAGATCCGAAAACGATTCGCACAACCCCTAGCCATCGAGTCAGGCGAGTTTCCCGACATTGGTATGATTACCGGCCGCATGCTGCCGTCTTGCTACGAGGCCGGCCTGGTGAGCGGACATACGGCAGACGCTCCCCAGTTCATGTCGGTGGCGGTGGAGACGTTTATCAAGGAAATCTTGACGCAGGTGCTCAGCCGCACGAGGAGCAACGGCCCGGGCGATTCCGGCAGCGCGGGCTTCAGCGTCGGCACGACCTGGGTCCAGACGTACAAGTACAAGAAGCAGCTCGCGCACGAAGAGGAAGCCGCCCTGCGCGGAGAGGTCACCCGGGACAAGGGCGGTTTGTTGCCGGTTGAGTCCAAGGCTGCCAGCGAGCGCGGGCCTCTGTCCATGGGCGATCTCCGCGTCTCCTTGGAAATGGCCGAGAGCGGCATGGCCAGGTTCCCGGTCCTGATGACGCAAGTCATCTACGGTTACAGGGAAGGCGAACTCGAGAACTGGAGCGACTATTCTTGGGTTCCGGGGTATGCTCCCACGGGCCCGGCCGAGGAAACGACCCCTCTCGTCAACGGCGACAAGAATCACCACCAGGTTAACGGCTACGGAGATGCCATGGAGCTCGACAACGAGGTCTGGTGGGAGGGCGCCGAAGACGACGATATGGACATGCTGGACTCGGTTTTGGACTCGTGTCTGAAGGCTGGGCCTTAGCGGGAGTTGGCCGAGTCGGAGACACGACAGCCCGAGATGCCGCCCAGGCTGTTCGAGCCGGAAAATGCAAGGGAAAAGGAGGAAGTTTTTGCCTCCTTTCTCTCCTCGTTGCCTTCTTTGGGGAACTCGACGGATGCTGACCCAGATACGCCTCCTCGGGGAGCGCAGGTTGACACTCCAAAGCAAGTCCCATCTCTAAAAACAGAAGACTGCGAGATCAAGGGGGGCTTATAAGATTTGGCGTCGGGAGGACACTATCATTCAGCGAACGGATATGGAATGAAACGGGGTGTAAGGAGCCGGCGTTTGAAAGGTAGCCGAGCCATGTTACTGGGATTGGATTGGGGGGTTCACGCAAAGGTATTTGCATGGGCGGACATCATGTTTTATCTAGGGCGCCCGGGGTTTGGTACTCGCTTTTTCTTCTTTTTTGTTGTTGCCCTTTTCTTTCTCTTCCTTTCCTTTCGTTCCCAGTCATCGGACTTCTTTCTTGCGACACTGTAACTCTATCATCCGCAAGGGAAGGGCCTCAGGGGCGTCTTTGGATCGACGGGGAACTGGTGGGTGGATTTGACGGATTCAGGCTCATGTACTTTAGCATTCCAGGAACGATACCCGTAAAGACTCACAAGGAGCAGCTCCATATACATGCTCATACGTTTGGGTAGAGCAGGAGGGGAAGGGAGCCAGCCAGCTTTTTCTCGATATTTAGTAATACGAGAGACGAGATGTACTCAATTCGTTGGTTTTGCACATTTGGGAAACGGGGCGAGGTGAAGTGAGACATGCGTGTGTGGCAGGCATCCTGTTGGCCGCCTCGACGGGCTAGCTCGGTGCAGGAGGAACTGGGGGATCTGGAACTTGCATCGAATAGGGGAAAGTCGTCAGGGAATGTTTCGTGGGTCTAATTCCATGCGCGTTGCCGGCCGGCCAAGAATGACTATCGGAGATCGAGAATGTGACGGGGCGGTTGGTTTTGCCGGTTGGCGGCGGCTCGAAAGAAAGATGGTGAGACGAAGCGACGACATGTTGTCGACGAGGCTCCGAAGCTTTTCTCGTGGCGTGCAGCAAAGGCAAAGGCCCAAGCCAGCAGAACCAGAACTCCACTTCTGTTCCATCACACGCTAACTTCGGGCTTGGTTTGCAGCTCCCGTCACTCGCGAGCGACGACTTGCTGCAAGCATGCAAAGGGGGGGGACTCGGGAGGTCTCTAGATGGGAACGCACTGATCGGAATGCGGCCTGGGTGTTTTGCATGCGGCCGCAATTGCAAGCAGTGATGGTCGGGACGATACGATAGGTGCACGTTGCTAAAGCAAGCATGTACTCCGTCCCATAGAATGAAAGTTGTAGAACCCTTTCACTGCAGATGAAATCCATGTGTTTCACCGGAGAAAGCTTCCAGGCAGCTCAAAAGTCTCAGACGAAAGAGGGGTTTGCTCGGGCTCCGGGGTGACCGAAAGGTTGCGAGTTGCATCATTTCATCCGCGTCGCGGGACCTGCGCCGAGAAAAAAAAAAAAAAA
>JAMQMW010001182.1:0-16841 GCA_024115155.1 Thelonectria blattea
CAAATACTTCTTCCGTCCTAAGAAACTGCCCTTTATCCACCGTGCGCCTTTATCCAGGACAACCACCTCATTTATATGATGCAATCCTTATCCCAGTCTCTCGTTCTGGCCCTTGGCCTCAACTCCATTTCCTTCTGCCAAGCTCTACCGGGAGAACAAGGCCGAGAGCACCGGCGACCGTCGGCCGTTCCACGACATCGTGCATCAAGTTCGATCCGTCGACGGATTCGGAATCCAAGCCCGGAATACTGCGACGCAGACGATGCATGTTTACAAGCGATCTACGACTTATTTCTCTAGAATTGTTGTCGTTGCGCATGGGTTGAGAAGGAATTTGACCGTGGATCGAAACCTATCAACAAAAGTAACGCGTACTATGTCTTTCGCCTCATAGTCAATTTCATACCCGCTTCCTCACGATGCGGCTCGGCCCAGCCTTCACTGCACAACCGTATCCATTGCCAAACTCACATTTTAAGACTTATTCCAACGCGGCCTCAGTCATTTTGCGAGGCGTAAGATGCACATACAGCGGCGGCTTATCCCACAGAGTGTACAAGCGGGCATCTCCCGTCCAACGCCGACTCTTTTCATCAATCTCCAGGTCGAAGTTCCAGATGACGCGCGCGAGGATGAGGCGCATCTCAACGTAGGCCAGACTACATACGCGGTCAAAGTAAGCATGCGAACTTTATTGAGTAGAAACGGAGAAGAATCATAAAAACACCTACTTCTTGCCTATGCAGTTCCGTGGCCCGTGAGAAAACGGCTGAGCGGCCTCCTTTCGGTCGTTGGCGAAACGCGCGTCTGTACCGCTCCAACGTTCGGGGAGGAACGATTCGGGCAGAGCGAAGTTGTTGGGGTTGCGGTTGATGACCCATTGCCAGATGTCGAGCGTGGTCTATAGCCGGTCAGTACCCAAGTTAATCGGACACGGTAAGATCTGATTATCCGAGGACTACTTACCCCAGGAGGCACGAATTGACCATGGATAACATCCCCGGTAGCCTTGCAGTTCCTCGGAAGCGCGCAAGCCACGGCGGGGAAAATGCGCATCGTCTCATCCAGGACGGACAGCATGTACTTGAGCCGGTTGACGTTGATAAAGTTGATCTCGTCGGTTGCCGAGAAGGAGCCGCGGACTTCAGCCACCAGCTTCTTCAGCACCTCGGGATGAGTACACAGGTAGTAGGTCGCGGCTGAGAGCACCGTGGCCGTCGTCTCGGAACCGGCCACGATGAGAAGGCTGGCGTTGCGCTCAATCTCGAACTGGGACATTCTCTGCTCTCCTTGGGCGTCCGGACGGGTCATGGCCTCCATAAAGTCGGGACGAGTCTCGGTCTGGCCCTGTCTCTTGGCCACCTTGGCCTTGACGAGGGCGTCGTGGGCTTCAATCTTCTCGACCAAGCTCTTCGGCTTGAAGAAGTCGACGATGGAATCGACGGAGTGAAACAACCGACGCATGCACGTCAGCAGGGCGCCTTGCTTGACGGAAGCAAAGACCATGGCTACCCACGGGTGCATCTTGCTCGAGTTCAGGCAGTCGAACGGCTCACCAAACGCCAGGTCGCCGATGATGTCGAACGTGGTGTAGTTGTACCAGGCCACCATGTTGATGGGCTGCTCCCCCGCCACGGCCATTTCGTGCAGTCGACGGATCAGCAAGTCGATGTATCCCGAGATGAGCGGCTGCTGAGCCTCCATGCTCTGCGCGCTGAAGCCGTGGCTCAAGGCGCGGCGCATGCGGGCGTGGTCGGGACGATCAGAGGCTACCAAGTTGCCCCAGATGCGCGCGTAAAAGGTCTTGTCCTTTCCGTTCTCCTCGCTGGCGCTGCCGCCCTTCTTATGGCCCATGATTTCCTTCCAGGCGTCTGCGTGCTGGAACGAGAGGTGGCTTGGGCCGACGCGGACCACGTCGCCGTAGTGTCGGTGCAGATCGACCATCTTCTCGTTGCAGCGGCCCGTCATGTACCAGTACTGGTAGGGGATGTCGGTGGCTGTCCATAGTAAGGGGCCGGGGTACTTGCGGAGAGGGTGGAAGAGGACGTTGTAGATTGGTTTGCAGATGATGTAGGCAATGGTCTGTCGTTGTTAGCCGTGGACATGAGTCGATGTGAAGCAAGGCCTAGGTCTGCGTACCGAGAGAACGAGTGCCCAGGCTGTAGCTGGAGAGAGGTTTGAAAGGTCGTCGAGATGCATACTGTCGTTTTAGCAGACTGTTCTAGCTGCAATTGACTTCAGTATTTAGATCAAAACCACAAACTCGTCTTTCTTCTCCTTCTTTATACCTATGAATCGACACATCTTCAGCATACATCACCGGACTCCGTTCAACTCCCGATAATGCTACTCTTTCCAGTCCGGACTCCTCCAAGAACCCGATAATGTCGCACACCCCATCATGGACGAGTCGAACATGGATAATGGAAGTTCCTTTGCGTTGTATTGAGCTGGAGGGGCTGCGGAGATGTTTCTCGACACTGCGGAGTGGACATGTAACTGTAACAGTCGAGTGGCCTATGCAACCCAGCGGCCATTCGCAAGACCAGAGGCGTACGACTCCAATTGGACTCGACGCGCGAAAAGAGTCCAAGGGGTTCTTCCCATCCTCAATGGCTTCATCGGGTATCCAGAACGCGGTCGCGTTCTAAGTGGCTTCTGAGCCACCGATGGAATATCTCGAGTGTGTACGACAAGGAAATCGGACCACTTGACCGCCGAATGTCGTCCCGGATTCAGGTGCCGGGTAGATCCGCGTCGCCATGATCATATGATGCGGCAGTTATTCCCGTGGTCGAGGACGCGTCTGGGGTCAGGGATGTGTGGTCGGGGTGCCAGACGAATGAGTTTCCAGACATCACGAATCCATTGCCGACAACTGACGTAGTCGGTGAAGGGATCATGGAAGCTCCTAGTGTCTTCCATGCTATGCCCACTATGCCGTGCATGAGTGAAACATCAGATCCTAGTCAGTCCGCGGACATGCGACATAGCAAGTCCGCCGAGTCCTAACTTGAGAATTGATATCACCTTCCGCTTCAATCACTCATGTAATGCCAAGGATCGGTCAAACTCTGCTTAAATGCAGGTAGCTACTCCGAGCCGGGTCTGGAGCTGGCTTGAGACAATCTGAAAGCTTCCATCAATCGGGCCTGCGTTCTTCAAACTGCACGCTTCTGCGAAACCTAATAAATGTAACTAAGTTCTGAATTGTGGATAGACGAAATCAACACAACAGTTTCTGCGAGATATAACTTTTGATAGCGGAGAAATGTACATGACTTTTTAACGAGCGCCCATTGTCCCATCACCATACAAGGTACCTGGCAGCGAGTCCCTACCCTGTGGCTGGAGACGGGGGTCCACGACATGGAGATTATGTTGGCCTCCTGGTCCAAGGCTGCTTCGATGGCCTAAGGTAGTGTACGTAGTGTTAGTACCCAGATGACTGGAGAGTCTAGGAAGGAATTCCAAAACTCACGTCGGCTGCCGAGATTGCGTCAATGGTAGTCTTGAGTTTGGACTCATATGCATCTTGAGGCGAATGCGGTAGATTCTCGCCCTGGGACTTACCTGAGAAAGGGCTTCCGATTTGGCCGTCGGCTTTCAAGTGTTGACCGCCACCGTGGTTATCCGGAAGCATGTCGTCATACATGCTGAGTGCCTTATCCCAGAGCTGGTTCATATTTGTGACAAATC
Source organism: Thelonectria blattea (assembly GCA_024115155.1). Taxonomy (NCBI): domain Eukaryota; kingdom Fungi; phylum Ascomycota; class Sordariomycetes; order Hypocreales; family Nectriaceae; genus Thelonectria; species Thelonectria blattea. Next base: position 3,700 of record JAMQMW010001182.1, read on the forward strand.
TTTCCATGGTGTTCGGCCACTCATGCTTAATCTTGACGAAAGTGGGAAGTTCAGCCGTCTTGGATGTTCCGCTGGATGACACGGCATCGTTCATGAATTCCTTCTTGCCGATGAACCGTCGAACGTCAATCCTACGTTCCTCACGCAATGACGTGTCTCCTTTCTCGCCCCATATCCGTTTGGCGTTGTCTTTGAGATGATGTTCGAATTTCTTGAATGTTTGGGTTGACCCAGGTTGTCGTGCTAAGTACCTAGCTGATGTAGATGGTCAGTACCTTTTCAACCATGACGCATCACGAGCGAGGCCACTTATGTCGGAATGAGCTGGAATATGGAGATTGATGGTTTCAAGCGTCTCTAGCAGAGGCAAACCCTTAGCCTCACTCCATGCCCTTAGCGCGGCATTGGTGCCACTTTATTTGAGTGTCAGCTCTCGCAACTGACTCTTCCTCGCAGTCGACTTGTGCTCATCGGGTTCCGCATTGTCAGATCAGACTTTCTGCCGAGCCGACAAATGACTCCGGGGTCCAGATTCGTCTTGCGCTAGTCGAGATGTTCAACGACAATCTTGTCTAGCGAAAGCTGGATGGACTCGTCGCTCGCTGGCTGGTTTGGGTGACGGTAACAATCGGGCACTTCACCTACATCAGCACCTCATCAAACTGGATCCCTTCACTGCTGTCTTTGCCAAACAAGTCGATAAAGGCATCGTCCTTGATTTAGGAGGCAGCCCCGTGTAGTCGAAGCAAAGTGGACATCAGGTTCTGGGGAATTGGCAATCAGCACCCTCATTTGTCCGAAGCTTACAATAGGTATCCGACATACCCGTTTTGAAGCCATACAATAATAACGTGGCCACCCTGAGACTTCTCGCCCTCATGTAGTGCAACTTTAGCAAGTTGAGAAGCTTGGTCGAGTTCCCTTCCAGGACTTTGGGTTCGAGTCCTTTCATAGCCGGACGTCTCTCGGAACCCACAGCTTTCTATTCCTTGTCCTTCCTCTCGCCACCGGCGTCGAGGTATATTTGCGTCGCAGCTCTCTTCAGTGCAATGTTTGGCGTATCTTAGGACTGAACCCTGGAGAAGGCCAATTTTGGGTCGTCGGGGCCGTCATTCGTAGACTTGGACGGCTTCATTCTCTCAGGCTGTTGGTGTCGGAGCTGCGGCTTGTTTCTCTCGCCATTTATTCTTGAGCCTCTCGTTCTCTTTCCTGCTCAATTCTTTCCTCGTCCTTACGTTCCTGTCGAAGCTGTTCATGTTCGTCGAGGTGCTGCGGCTGTTGTTTGACCCTTTCGCCATCTTGATCTAATTTCTTCAGCTCTTCGCGCCATTCGCTCATACACACCAGCCTCATTTATCCAACTGCTCATCGACTCGGGGGCCCCAGTCGATACACCCAACGCGGCTGGACTAACACCCCTCGCTATCGCTACGGAACATGGCAACATCGGTGTCGTGGAACTTCTCCTCTCCATATTTGCTCGAGAGACTCTCTGCGGCCGACGCTTGGCAGTCTCTTGTTCCTCGCCTGCAAGAAGCCCGCGACAACCAAGATGCTGAGGCTCCTCGTCAAGGCTAAAGCGGACGTCAACGCCACATTGCACGGGAGAGTCATGTGGGACACAGACCCTCCAATGTATTCCTATTAGGTTAATAACTCGTACTCCTCTTTTAACTGGCCGGAGGTGGTAAAATAGAAGTATGGGGTCACGAGCCGGAGATATTGCACAAGAAGTTCGGAGGCCAGTGCCGTAATCGCGTGAAATCGCATGGTAAGGCTTAATAATCCCTGATCTAACATGTGGAAATCTGGAGATTGTCGGAACGATAGGCTCCAGCCGAGAAAATAAAGAATGAACCAGGTCAAGGTTGAGTTTCAGGGTCTAGCACAGACTAAGAACCGAGCGATGTGACGAGTAGGGAGACCAAGGGGTGAACGAGTGGGGAGAGAAGAAATAGACAAGGTTAAACATTCGGAACTCGGCAACTCGATACCAACCTGCACGCTCTTCGCTGCTGAGGCTATGTATGAACCCACCGTTAGGGAGATCGAACGAGACGGGAACAACGATCTATGAAGAGGATAGCGGAAGCCCCTGCCAGAAAAACTGAGCGAATGGTGGAAGAGGAATTACTGACGTTGGATTATGTGCAAGTTGAGTGGCAGCTGCGTTTGCAACCTTCTTCCAGGATCTGGTGGTTCAAGACTTGAAGTAAGCCTTGGGTACAGACGCCACAGCGAAGAACCGCATCCAGCCATTCAATGGATGAACAGTATATATAAAAAGTGCTCTTAACAGTAGAGGTATAAGAAGCAAAAATGCACGCTTGGGCCCACCAGTTAATAGCTCGCAAGGAGAAGAGAGAAGCTATGTGATGGCAAAACCTCGAAAGATAATGTGCCCCAGGACGCAATATTTGACCATCCGGCAGCCAGGAGCGCGCCCATTCGGCCATTTCTATTGTATGCGAAACCTCGCAAAATGTGCGAAGTGCGCGTATTCTTGCAATCGACTTTCTGTACCCGATTAGTAGAATTGAACCGAACCCATTGCACGCTTCCCCGCGGAAGCCGAGTTAACTCATCCCATCGCGTCAGGGGTAATCACGAAACAGCACAACCCGTTTCCACCACTCAGAGCCTCTAAAGGCTCTAATAGTATAGGCTTGTCTTCCGGGGCTAAAGAGCCGCATGGGGTGCATCTCCCGTTTCTACCGGTGGTGGATTCTCATCTTGGCTTGACTGCAACCATTTTTCGGCTCGAACCGACATGTTTAATTTTACCGGTGTTTGGAAATACGAGGAACTAGTTCGTCTCAACCGACAAGGCCATGGGAACCCCTCTTCCGCTGGTCTATTGCCGGACAATACAATCATCAACTCGGCTTGATATTCGTATATAAGTCTTGGCGCCTCCCCTCGTCTTTGTCATCTTCACCCATCTCTCCATTCACCTCCTCCTCGTCCCACCTACTCGCCCCAACACCATGAAGTTCTCCGTGCTCCTGGCAAGCGCCCTAGGCTTTGCCCAATACGCAGTCTCCCAGACCGTCAGCGGCGCCGCAGCCGGCTTTGCTCAAGGAGTCACTGGAGGCGGCAATGCCGCGGCCGTCACTCCAAAGAACATCCAGGAACTCACCAGCTATCTCACCGACAACAAGCCCCGCGTGATTGTCCTCGACCGCACATACGACTACACTGGCTCCGAGGGTACTGTTACCGCTACTGGCTGCGCGCCTTGGGGAACAGGGAGTGGTTGCCAGTTGGCCATCAACTCGGCTAATTTCTGCGGTACTTGGCCTGCGGCGACTGTCACTTACGACAAGGCGGGCGTGGGTTCTATCAACGTGGCTTCCGACAAGACCATCATCGGTCTTGGTAACAAGGGCATCATCAAGGGGAAGGGCCTTCGTTTCAATGGTGTCAAGAACATCATAGTCCAGAATATCAGTAAGTCCTCTGGCAATCCATCCATGCCGTTGCCTGGGTACCACGACACTAACTACAATTAACGACATTACAACGCTACTGTCAAGTCCTACATTGGCCGAGTGTGCCAGGCCAACTCCTTTAGCAACTCGGGCGCCTTTAGCCGCAAGGATGTCGCCTTCCTTTCCCAGTTCAAGGGCCTGCCCATTGCTCGGGCGACCCAGGCGAGCACTGCTGCTTCAAAGGTCCCTGGCAGCGCTGGATTTGGCAAGGTTTAGAAAAGGCAGTGCTGAGATAAATACCATTCTCCGTTTGTATATTAGTTTGAGATTTTTTACAAAGGATTGTTCTTTCTCGCGAAAAAGCGCCTTATTGTACCTCCATCCAAGACCGGCCGGTCCCAGCCTCAAGAGCAGATACAATATGGGTCTATAGAACCTAGAAAGAACTATATAATGCTAAGTACCTCTTGATGGGCCCCCTCAAACCAATCAAGAAGATGTCCGATTGACGATCTGGCCTCGTTTACCACCAACTCCACACCCTCAGGCCCGACGACATATCCACCGGACCCTACGTACCCAATCCCACGATCACCACCCTGACTCCAGACTGGCTCGACAAGCCCTATGCGCTTGAACACATTCTTCTCAAGCCTCCCTTGATATTCTTTCCCGCTTCTTTCTTCAGCGGTCGCCCGCCTGAGGGCCAGACACACGAATCGTTTTGAGCTGTTGTGAAGAAGCGGGATGCACCAGGCCTCCGAGACCAGGGTGCTGCCGGCTATGTCGTCGATGGTGAATAAACCGAGTCTTTTCCCACCGTTCTCATCTAGGATATGTCCTTTCGATACCGCGGCCCGACGTACACGACCCCTCAGGGTCAAGGCTCCGGCAGTAACCTCGCCAAGGGGGTTGAGACTCGTCTTGGGGACGACCCAGCAATCCTCAATGTCACAGAGCAGAGGAACGGCCCGCGCGTCGATGTCTCCTTTTGGGTTGAACTGGTGATGTGACGAACATGGGTGACAGACAAGGGGCAGCCGAATCTCCGTCGCGGTCTTTGAAGCAACCTTGCTCATCGCCTGCTGAATCGCGCGCAAAGACAGTCAGGCTGGCGGCGCGATAATAGCGACCCATCTCCTTTGCCTCGCGGTTCCAGTCATCCCTCGAATCCTGGATGATGCACAGGCTGTCGATCCAGAGGTAGCGGAACCCGAGGTGATGTGTAGTCGATGCTACTGCAGACGCTGCAGAGGGAATGGGTCGGCATGTTGGAGCCTTGGAGGACTGATGACGCAGCGCTGGTTCGAAGGAGGGAGTCAAATTTGGGAGTGAAGAGGTCAAGAAATGATGATTCGGCGTATTAGTGCTTTAGCCGCAAATGGGCTGAGCATCTTGGCGCTTGGTTGACCAGCTATGATTGCAGGTGCGATATGCCTTACCGCTCTGACGAGTCAACTTCCCCACCCCGTCATGAGGGTTTTGGCCCTGTTTTTACCTTCCTTGAGGTCATCTAGGGGTGGTTTTGAGATTCTCTTGAACAGTTCGTTGCGCATCTATGTTGTTGGAGAGCACAGTTCGGCCTTGGCCACAATAGTAGGTTGCCGAGGTGAGGGTTCAACTCACACTCTAGCTGTAGTCACTAGGTATACCGCAAAAAGAAAAAAAAGAAAGAAAAACTTCACCGGGGGTCTTTTCTTTAGTGTAGGCGTCATCGTGGTTGACATGGCGAGGCTGTCTTGAAGACGTGTCACAGGTGTGATGGCACGAGTGAGAGTGGTTGTACAGTCAACGGCCAAAAGTCACCTTAATAGTGCGCTCCCTTGAATACTATGATAGGTAAATAATAGTTAATAAAAGGCAACTATTGGGATTATGATCAAGCAGTATACAAACACTAACCTAGCAGATCATGGTCGGTGCTTGAGATACCTAGGTACCAACAATTAACGTGTATATTCCCACATTGTATGTAGATGCCGCTCAATACTTATGCATCAATCTAAAAGTGAACTTCCCGAACGGCACTTGGAAACTCAATCTTCCCAATCATTGTCATAATGAACTCATCCGTCACGTCTTCTCCCCGTTCCCGAATAGTCACCGTCGCTCTCAACCCATCCTCCAACACGACCAACACTTCACGATAACAAGATTCCGTGTCCGCTCCGTGCTCCCTCAAATATTCCGCCACATGCGAGTGATTGTTCTGCTTGGCAAAATGAAGTGGCGTTCTGAACATGTCGTCCTGAGCGTCGACCTTTGCGCCCGCCTCGATGAGTATCTTGGCTACTTCGAGAAATCCGAACTGCGCAGCATAGTGAAGCGGGGTCCAGGTCTCTTCGCAAGTCATGTTGACCTCAGGGCACTCGCTATTAGAGTCGGAACGCAGATGGTCAAGCAGATTCTGTAGTAAAACGTCGTGTCCGTACTTTGCCGCCACGTGCAGTGCCGTTTGTCCATGGGCGTCGATACATCTTGCGTCGGCACCATTGTCGAGAAGCCACTGAACCGTCTTCCTCTTGTCTGCTGAGATTGCGAGGAAGAGAGGAGGGGATGTTTTGCCGGATTCATCCAATCCCGCACCGCGGTTGTGGAGGAGCTGCATTATGCCAACCTTCTCGTCCGGGAGGCAGAACACAAGAGCAGCGAAGCCTTCGGAGTCTTGCGAGCTGGGTTGAACCCCCGCATCGAGCAAAATCCTGATAATTTCCAGATTATCCTCTTGAATGGCGAAATGTAGCGGAGGTCTCCCTGACTTGGAACAACGATTCGGGTTCGCGCCAGTCTTGAGCAAGAACTCGACCACGGCGGGCTTCCCGGTCAGGATGGCTTCGATCAGAACCGTATGGCCGGCATTGGTCTCGTTCTCTAGGTTGGCTCCATGGTCGAGGAGAACCTTCATCGCCTCGTACTGTTCCCCGGCGGCGGCATAATGGAATGGAGCTGAGCCCTGGGGAAGAGGATAGTTGGCATCGGCGCCCCTATCCAAGAGCACCTTCATGACGCTGGTTTGGCCCATGGCGCCCGCGGCACAGAGGGGCGTCCCGTAAATCGATTCATAGAGATCCACGGAGGCTCCTCCGTCGAGAAGGAGAGTAGCGATTTCGCAACTCCCATAGTAAGCAGCCAGGTGCAACTCAGTCATGCGTTCGATCGAATACGGGTGGGGGAATTTGGGATGTTCGTGACTCCGTGAGGCTCTCGTTGCCAGTGTTTTTTGTCTCGCTGACGGCGTTCAAACGACTCGAGGTTGTAAAAACAGCTGGAATTTGAAGATTGGCGCAAGAGGGAGGGAGCAAGCCCAAGATGTCCTCCTATGATGATTTAGGAGGGTGATGATTGATGGAAGAGCAAGGCTCATGATACTTGGGGCGGAGACTTCAAACCTTCAGATAACCACATCATACATGCAGCGACCTGCCCAGCCTCTCTTGCGTCCCATCACAATCTTGCCGAGCCGGATACACCCGATGTTAGGCAGCATTAGTGACTTGGCACAGGCAGCAGCCCGAAAGATGCCGTGTGATGCTGTTGGGGGCTGAATTTGAGGCGCGAAATGCCCAATTAAAACCAGTTGAAGGGGCCAACACTTCCGTCCCGTCTGCCCGTGTTTACTGCATATTCCGTCAGTTTTGGCCACATTCCGTCAGGAGCTAGGCAATATCCCTCTCATTGACGCAGCACGTGAAAACATGGCTGGAGATTAGAGCTATTTATAATTATCACGTTGCCCTTTGCAATACGTATCTACACCTTCCAAACCCACTTGACCATATATTTATTCATCCTCTCCCTTATCAAACAATCTCGCCCGTACCCAATCAACCCTAGTCTCAAGTCCAACAAAGATGTACCAGCCGTTAAATCCGAGAAAGAACGAAATCCGCATCCTGAAGCTACTACCCGGGGCTTTTGACGGTGGCATCCGCTGCCAACTGTCTGTTGAGTCAACAGAAGCGAAATTCGAAGCCCTCTCTTATGTATGGGGAGACTCCAAAGACAAACAGGGCATCGAGGTTGAAGGAAAGTCAATCGAAGTCACGGAGAACTTGGAGAGCGCCTTGAGACACCTCAGGAGTGAGACCGAAACTCGGCCTCTCTGGGTTGATGCTCTGTGCATCAACCAGAACGACGATATCGAACGTAATCGTCAGGTCGGGATGATGAGTGCCATCTACAAGGGAGCAGAGTCTGTCATCGTGTGGTTGGGCGCCGAAAGGGTCGGGAGACTCGGATCAGACATCCTCGAAGCCATCCAACACCTCGGCTCTGATCCCAGCCTTCACTGGGACCCAACGAGCAACGAAGACACGGACAGCCTTCCCGATGTTTCAGCGCTGAAGTTGATGATGTGGTTCAGGAACCCTTGGTACACGCGCATCTGGACACTGCAGGAAGCCGTCCTTGCGAAATCACTCGTCTATGTCTGCGGATCCGTCGTTTTCCGCAACGGAGAAATAGATGGTTTCGTGGAGAGCTTCACCCATCATTGCGTGACCAAAAAATGTTGCGACATCAACAAGTTGGACGGAGGCGCCTTCGGCACCATGGAAGTTGAATTGTCCCAGTCTCTGGAGAGACTCAGGGACATGGCCCAACTTCACAAAAGAGACGGCCCATCAAGCTTTCTGGAAGTTGCCTCCAAGTTTCGGCATCGTCTCGCCACAAACGATCGCGACAAGGTCTTTGGAGTACTGGGTCTCACCAACGACCTGCCCAAAGGAATCATCGATTACGGACTGACGGTTCTCGAAGTCTACTCGAACACCGCCTTCGAACTCATTGCAGCCACGGGGAACCTGGACGTTTTCTCACACCTCCTGCCAAAGCCGACGGACAACGAAAGGGTCTATCCGGAGCCTGTTCAACTTGATCTTCCTTCTTGGGTTCCCAACTGGGGCGATCATCGAGTCCATGGGCACTGGCGCCTGATGGGCCTCGCAGCGCGACAATTGTACACGAAATGCTTCAACGCATGGCCTTGCGAAGCAGGGTTGACGGCCATGCCCACCAGGCCTTCTCCCGCGACATTGGGCTTGGAAGGGTTCCTGTGCGATGAACTTGTCGAGTTTGGCCCGAAAATGGACCTCAGAGGCGGCGCATTCGATGCAAAGGCACTGCAGGAGAGTCGAAACATGCTCAAGGTCGACAGCAACCCCGAGGAACCATACATTGCCGGCTCGACCATGCTCGACGCATACTGGCGAACCATGTGCATGAACATCGACCCCTTCAAGAGCAAACCCGACGCAGTCAAGACGGCAGACCTGGACACCAGAGCATGGTACGACAAATGGTGGTGGACTCACTTGGTACGCCACAAGTACAAAGATACGTCGGAGGAACCGCCCAAGGATGACACACAAACCGTGTACATGTTCACGCAGCACATTCTTGCCTTGATATCCAGCCGGAAGTTGCTCGTTTCGAAGCGAGGCTTCATCGGATTTGCACCAGACGATGCCCAGAAGGGGGACCAGATCTGGGTGCTTCGGGGTGGGAGGTTGCCGCTTATTCTGCGCTGCTTGAAGCCAAAGTCGGCCCAGGGTTCGGGTGCTGAATACATGTTGATTGGTGATTCATATGTGCATGGTATCATGGATGGCGAGGTTGTAGAGAAGGCCAGGGGGGAAGGGACAGCACCAGAGCGAGTCATTCTTGTTTAGTGCGAATGATGTTAAGATAATGATGAGGAATTTTGGCTGACAAGGCCATATTTCATATTTACTTGACCATTATTACTTCTTTCTAACAATAGACAAAGGGTTGTACGGAAAGATCTCGAGTTAGTTGCCTTTTTATGCCCTGCCGGCGGACTTAACATCTAGGTCGAGATCCTGCCCAGATATATCATCCAATGATCTATAAATAAGCCCATGCTATTCTTCCTTCTCCATTTGTGACGTCAAAAAGATAAGATGCATCACTCGGATCTACAGCTACCTAGAGATTCTTCAGACACCATCGCAGAGCTGATTCAGCCTTCGGCTTCCACTCGACGGCAAATACACTCCCAAGTTATTTCTTGAGCCTCCTTGTAGGCAAAACTAACTGCATCGACTCCACGCTCGTCCCCCCAGCCAGCCGAGTCCGTCGACTACCCTGGCACAACCCATATGCCACGGCGAAGCACACCGCTGCGAGAGCAAGACATATGCAAGCCGGCAGAAGGGGAAGGCCAAATCCAAACAATATCCAGTTCACGGCGTCGCAGAAGAGCCAGAAGGCGAGGTTGTTCAAATTCTCGTCATAAAAGGGTTTCCCAGGCTCGCTCTCGATGAGCAGTAGGTCGAGAATTGATGCGATGATGAATCTGGCGCTGGTACATTAGAAGCGGGACTTGTGTTCAGAATAATAGGAAAAGCGTACAATTCCAATAGAGCGAACAATGCAATTCGCGTTGGTGTGCTCAAGATCGATCTATCCAGGATATTGGCGGCGAGTAGAAGGTCTTTAATGATGGTGGAGATGGCGGCCGCAATGAGACACCTGTACGGAGTGTGTATCAGTTTATATGAACTTATGAAGGACTACCGGACTTTGCTTCCGTCAAACTCACCATTGCCCATAAATATCTCATCGCGAAAAAGCCTGCTGTTAGCAAGTTGCCCCGAAATAAGGCGACGGGCAGAAAGAGATGGACACACCAAAGTTTAATGACTCGGCTTCATCGGCCAGGGTGCGAAAGAAGTCAATGAGAGACATTATGTGCGGATAGGTAAAACCTAGAGATTAGAAGGGCGGCAACTGGTGCGTGGCCTAGTAATGTATTTTCTGACGAGAGGATCAAACCCCAGCCGCAGCTGGAACTGAATAATTAGTACGTATCCGTTAGTGCGTTAGGCAGTCAACAGACTGCTATTTTTAGACATGCAGTCGAATCCAAGCCCCTACTCGGCGGCAAAGACGAGGCGCCCATAAGGCGTCCACGAGGCGTCCAGGTTGGTAGGCGGGCGACTTCATGTTGGTTGGGGTAGCTGAGAATCAAGAGGGAATGCAGGCGCTGCGACAAATGAAATCCAGGCTATCCAGCTTTTTCAACCAACAACTACTCCTGCCCATCGTCTCTCAATGCTTCATCCTCCTTCAGTACCATCATGACCTCGCAGAACTATCAACACGACCCTCTCCCCAACCCCTCAACCTCGATCCGTCTCCTCAGCATAGAACCCGGCTGGCCATCCGATCCTCTCCGGGTCCAGCTCCAGGTCATCCCGGACCGGGCAGCCGCGCCACCCTACGATGCTCTCTCTTACTGCTGGGGAAAGCAACCCAGCGCCAACCCGGTCATGTGCAATGGGGCGCCGGCTTCCGTCACCGAGAACCTGGCTTCGGCGCTCCTCGCTCTCCGCCCGCTTCCCGCCGTAGGAGACGCGGCAGACCACGGCATCGACGTATTACACCCTGATCATCTGCTGCATTCGTCGCAGCGCGAGTGGAAGGAGTTTGCCCGGAACCTCAACGAGGCCAAGGCCATCGAGTCTCGCAGGGTCGGCGTCGACCCTGGCCAGACCAAGGCAATGATCTGGATCGACGCCCTCTGCATCAACCAAGCCGACCTGGACGAGTGTGCCGAGCAAGTCAAGGGCATGCGCGGCATTTACCAATCTGCCCAGACCGTGCGCATCTGGCTGGGCTCGCGGCTCGTCACTCCCGAGGGTATACCTTGCGTCTTCCCTGAAATGAAAACAACCAATTTGGATGGGAAACTTGGCCGCATCCGCCTCGCCGAGCTTGGGCACATGCCCGTCGTCTTGAGCTTCCTGGCACAGGCCCTAAGGAACGAAGGGGAATACCAGAAACACCTTGCAAGATCAGACCCTGGCAACACCAGCCACTTGCTCACCCAGCGAGGCTTCCCTCCCACCAAGGCTCCCGAGTGGGCCATCCTCAGAGTCTTCCTTCAACAGCCGTGGTTCCATCGTGTTTGGATCATCCAAGAGGCCGTCATGGCTCAGGATGCTGTCATCATGATGGGCGATTGGGAGTTTAAATGGGAGGCGTTCGCGCATGCGATCCAGATACTCCGCGCCACAGAGCTGGAAGTGACACGCTCTCTGATCCTCAATGGCAAAGATGATAGCGAGACTTGGCAGGGCATCGAACTGACATCGGTCCAATACATCACCGAGATCCGCAAGATGCCGGATAAGCTGAATTACCTCCTCCCTCTGCTCAACAGCGCCCGCGGCCGCAAAGCCACAAAGGCCATCGACCACGTCTTCGCGGTCCTAGGCATCGCCGCCGAGACGGTCAAGCCAGACCAACGACTCAAGGACCTCATCGACATCGACTACAGGAAGCCGACCGCAGACGTGTTCCGCGACGTCACCTGGTTCATCTTCTTGAGGAACCGCACCCTGTATCCTCTGCTCCTCGTCGAACTCACCGACCAGGCCTCCACGGAAAACCGCCCGTCCTGGGTTCCCAAATGGGACCAGCACCGGAAGGCCCTGGCTCTCAGTCACAAGACGTTCAACGCGGACCTCAGCCGGAAGATGGAGCTGGGCATGCACGACATAAACGCGCTGCGTGTGTCCGGGTGCGAGTTTGAGCGCATTCGAGCCGTCAGCATCGAACTCGAGGATACGTCCTACGACACGACTAGGGCTGAGTTCCGAAGCGGGTGGCACTACCCGCCGCGAAAAGAAGAAATCGACTTCGTCACGTCGGCCTGGAGCCAGGTGAAATCCTACCGAGCCCCTGAAGCAACGGACGGGTTGCTGGCTCGGGAATACCAGTCGCGGGATAAAGTCTGGCACGCTTTCGTTTACACGCTCTGCGCCAACACATACAGCGAGAACGGGAGGGCCGACGCGACAGGCGAGATTAGGAAGTCGGCTAGGTTCTGGTTCGAAAAGTACGTCGACCAGTTTTCGCAGACGAGTTCGTTTCTTAGCAAGGCCAGGAGTACGGTCGAGGAGAGCCTGTATCCCGGGACTAGATTGATCTTCCAATCGGCACTCCTGGGGGCGTCGTTCTCGCGGCGGTTTTTCATGACCTCGAGCGGGTTCATGGGCATCGGGCCAGCGTCTTTGAGGGCAGACGATGTCGTCGCGGTCGTTCTTGGCGTACCGATGCCGTTGGTGCTGCGGGCGAGCGAGACGAGCCCGGAGAGGTTTCAGGTTGTAGGGCATTGTTATGTTCACGGGATAATGGATGGGGAGCTGTTGGAGGCTCACGGGGATCGTCCGTTTACACGGTTCATTTTCATTTGACACTCAGGGGTTGTATGATCATTGTAGGTATACACGATGGAATATATGCTCTTTGGTGTCCTGGTCGAGCTCTTTGACAAGAGATCATGGCGACTAGATGCGATCCACTTAATGCGCGGAAGTTCAAACGAGAGTCGAGTGATTATGCCCAGGGACCAAAAGTTTAAGTCTCTGGGTAAATAATCCAAGCACTAGACCTATTAAGCTTATCTATAATAAGATAGGTATATTTCTTCTATTTAACCTTAAAGATTCCTATAAGGGCCTAAGATAGGGAAGCTTGGCATTTAGACTATTAAAATAGCTTATTTACTTACAGGCTCCTTTGTTATATCCTTACTATATATATTAAATAACGCACATATTAGTTATTGCGTTTTAAGTTAAAGAGAGGAAATAGGCAAGATTTAAAGCTATTAAATAAGCCTTTATAAGGCTATTAATATATTTAAGAAAATAAGGTCAAAAATGCAATTTAATTAATATATAT
>JAMQMW010001183.1:0-15569 GCA_024115155.1 Thelonectria blattea
GTCTGATGAGTGCGAACAACACAGCCAACTTCGCCTCGATCGCGAACAAAAGCCATGACCCTCTTCAAACTGCGTACTACGGGGCCAGTCACCCGTCCGTCAGAGTCCAACTGTCTCTCCACTCCGAAGGGGTCGTCAGCGATAGCACACGAGTTCTGGAACTGAATGAGGATCTTCAAAACGGGTGGATGAAGCTGGTCACATCCAGCGATGCACATATCAGATCCTCACTTCACCAAGGCCATATCACCCGCAGCATCTAGACACAATATATCAAACGCTGTTCGGACAACAAAGGACAGACATGATTAAGGCATAAATGTTGGTCATATTGACGGAATGTACTTCGTCGCGTCGTCACATTTTACTTTTATCTAGACCAGAACTAAAATCAGGGCGGGATATTCACTCCTCAACCCTTGGCAGCACCGGCCTTGATGTGGAGGATGTCGCCGTCCTCGACGACATATTCCTTGCCCTTCGTCATGACCTTGCCCTTGGACTTGACCTCGGACTCATTACCCAACTCGAAGAGGGTGCTGTAGTTGAAGACGAGAGCCTGGATAAAGGTCTTCTCGAAATCGGTGTGAATGACACCGGCGGCCTGGGGGGCCTTGGAGCCGGTGCGGATGGTCCACTGACGGACCTCATCGGGTCCGACGGTGAAGAAGCTGCCCAGGCGGAGAGCCTTGCGCATTTGAAGAATGCACTTGGGCAGAGCGGACTCGGCGCCAACAGTCTTCATCTCCTCCTTGGCCTCGGCGTCCTCCATGATGGAGAGTCGGGACTCGTAGGAAACGGAGAGGGGAATGATGGGGTCGCCCTTGGCGTGCTCGTTCACCCACTCAGCAATCTTGGGAAGATGCTTGTTCTTCTTGCGGACAAAGTCACGCTCGGAGAGGTTGACGAGGTAGACAACAGGCTTGGCACTGAGAAGCATCAGAGGGTTGATGACCTCGATCTGGAAGCGGTGTGTTAGTGGATGCTCCACGTAAAAAGTCTTGTACAAAAGAGTCATGATATGGATGCTTTCAGAATGGGTTTTTGTTCTCATGATGTCTCTGCGTTGTTTTGGTGAGACAGTCGACGAGCTGGGTTAAGATTCAGGCCGATAGGCCTTTTGTCATCATATAAAGCAGATGGGTGATGGAAGTCCAATGCAAGTAAAAAAGTAGAAGCTTACCTCCTTGGGACCCCAGGTGCCCTTGCGGACATCCTTGCCGTCCTGGAGCCAGGCCAGGATCTTCTCAATGGTCTCCTGCTCTTGACGAGCCTTCTTGAGCTCCAGACTTTGACCACCCATGCGGGTCTTCTTCTTCTGGTTCTCCAGAGCCTTCTCGACGAACTCAATATCCTTCAGTCGGAGCTCCTCGCTGATGATGTCGAGATCACGAGTGGGATTCACGTCACCCTCGATGTGGATAATCTCGGCATCATCGAAGCATCGGACGACCTGGAAGATGGCATCGACGGCACGGATGTGGGACAAGAAGGCGTTGCCAAGACCAGCGCCAGTGGAGGAACCGCGGGTCAGACCGGCAATATCGTAGACGGTCAAGTTGGCGGGCACGACCGACTTGGGCTTGTATTTCTCAACAAGCCAGTCGAAGCGGTCATCGGGCACGATGACACGAGCCTCTTCGGGGTCGATGGTGGCATATGGGAAGTTCTTGGAAGCTGTCAGCACCCCAATCCAGGGCGACGAGGCGGCGAAGGGGGCTTCATACAGCTGGGTTACCAAGGCTGCACTTGGTGATGGCCTGGAAGAGGGTGGATTTGCCGACGTTGGCGAGGCCGACCTGCGAAGGGTTAGCTGTGGGCTGATTGACGTGACGACGTGAAGAGGTCGGGGCGACGACATACAATACCACTCTTCAAGTTGTTGCCGGGCCGGCCCAGCGGGATCTTCTCCTCGACAACCTGCTTCTTGGGAGGCATTTTTCTTGATTTTGCGTAGCCGCGACGGGGCACGAAGACAAGCAAACGCGTGGATGGAAAGCTTCCAAGGGCGGCAGAGCTTGCTGCGCGGGGTGTAAAGAGAGGGGAAAGAGAAGCGAAGGTAATTGGGGAAGAGGTGAGGAGCTTCGTGGTGGAAGCTTGGTTGGCTGTTGCCAACCCTCAATGCGCCTTGGACGGGCTTCGGATGGGAGCGACGTCGATGGGGGAAAAGGGAAGAAGGAGGAAGAAAATTTCTGTCGAGTCGAGGAGATATTTGAAGGAGAAAAGCGAGATGATGAGATGAGAATTTGATATGCTAACCCCACCTTGACCAATTTTGGCGAGGTTGGGCGTTGGGGCTTGTGGGTGTGGCTGACGGATGGACGGCATCCGGAGAATCCAGATGATCCGGGAGCGTCGGCGTGATCCCGACGTCATTGGCTGACGCAGCTTTCAGGCTGGAGCGGGCAGTGGATCGCAGCCTGGTCGGTACGTACCTCTTCCGTCAACCGAACCCGCTTTCAGATTCGTCGCACGCGGCACGCATCAAGTGATAGCCCGCCGTGTGAGGCGCTGCGGCGTCTTCTGAATCAGGCACAACAGTAGCTTCGCCTGCGTTTCCTTTCCTTTATCATTTCTCCTGCGTTTCTTTCCCTTCCTTTTTCTTTTTGTATCGGCATTCCGACTCTTGCGCTCCTGGCTCTCCGCTAAACACCTCGTTTCCTCTGTAATAACCTCCCATTGATTCGACGTCAGAGCTCCATCTTCACGTTCAAAGAAAGCCCCGCTTCCAGCTCCAGGCGTCCAGACACAGCCCTTCCGAGACACTGACGTCGGCACCCGTCACAGCTCGTCGCAGCCCTCAGCAAACCTTGACCTCGGGCTGTACTACGATGCCTAGGAAGGGTAGAAACTCGACGGCTAGTAGACACCGATCTACGCTTTCGTTGCAGAAGACGGAGATTACTATCCATGTCTACGACCTCTTACCTGTGCGTAACTCTGCGCGCTCCGCTGAAAACGAAGCTTCATGCTGACATTGCTGCCATTGATAGCCTGGCCGACTGTCGTCGATCCTCTGGACCGTCGGCGCCTCCCTTCTTCATTCCGGCGTTGTCATCAACGGCAAAGAATACGCCTATGGCGGACACGAGAACCGAGGCGTGACGGGTGTGTACTGGACCAAGCCCAAGACCGAGCCTCCCGGAGGCACCTTTCGCTGCGAAATCCTACATGGCTTCACCCTCGCCACCGACGAAGAAATCGAGTCAACCCTCAGGCGCGCGTCGGACGAGTTTCTCGGTACCTCCTACAACCTCCTGACCAAAAACTGCAACCACTTCACGTCGTACTTGTGTATGAAACTCACCGGCCAGCCTGGTCCGTCCTGGCTCAACCGTGCTGCCAGCATTGGTGTCGCCCTGCCCTGTGTTGTCCCCAGGGAGTGGATTGAGCCTCCCGAGTACGACGGAGCCGACGGCGAGTTGCTTGGTGACTACGACGACGAGGACGACGAGCGATCTCGCATGCTCAACCACCACCCCGGTACCCACCTCTTGTCGGAAAGTCGCAACTCGGGTCAAATCGAGGACTGGGACAGCGAGGAGGAGAGGCGAAGAGGCGGCAGTGGCAAAGGCAAGAAGGCTGTGAGAGATTCTGCGGGACGACAGCTCCCCGCGTCCGAGAGAGCTCCTCATTGGTAGCGATGAGGGGCTCACATGTTTTCTTTTGTTCTTGGGTCAATCTTTGTAACGGCGTTTTGGGGTTTGGGGCCGGCGCTCCTTGCAATGGGTCAGCATGATACCACGGGATTTGTACAAGGAGCAAGTCATTCTTTCAATAGGCCAAACGGAACGTGACCAGCCTTTATTCTTATGGGTACACTTTTGCACATAGTATGATACAATGGATTTCCATCCCTGGCAGTAGTTTTCCACACGTCGTCCCCCCGACCGAGATTACAGACGTCTCGGCTTCTCACTCCTGGTTCCACCAAACTTGATTCTCGTCGAGTCGGCCACGCGCACGATCTTGTCGCGCAACACCTTGCCTTCGGGGCTCATCAACACCTTGAGCGAAGCCTCTCGGCCCTGGCCGAAGCCTCGGAGCACCACCTCTAACCGCGACATCTTCATGGGCCAGCCGCCGTGGATCAATCGCTCGATGACGTACTTTGTCAGGGAGTAGGCGGCGTCGAAGGTGCCTCGGCGAGACTTGCGGAAGCCAATGTTCCCGCAGGATAGGGAGATGATGGGTTCGCGGTTGGGCCTCGTGCAGGTGATGTGGGTGTTGTGCTTTGTCGAATAGATGTGGAAGTGGAATGGCTCGTAATCGTCTTCCTTGCTCATGGCCGATCGAGGAGGGCTGAACTTGTTCATGGGACTGGTGGTCCTGCCCGTTTGGTTGAGCGACTGGAAGACGAGGCTCTGGGAGAGGCTCGCCATGGCGTTTTGAGGAGGAGGAGTGGCAGAAGAAGGCTGGGCCTTGCCGTACATGTTCTCGAGGAGCGACGCCGAGCTGGGTTTCGAGATTCGGGACCGGAGAAGAGGTGATGCTGGAGGACGAGGGGGATCATCCGCGCGCCTCACGGCCGTATGCGAGAGCGGCCTCGCGGCCTGGAAGGGGCATCTCAGGGCATTGGCGGCAGCTTTGGGACTTTGGAAGAGCGATTGAGCCGCGAGGCGGCTTGTCAATGAGCGGCTCATGGTGTTCGCATGCCCGTTGTGCAATTCAACCCGAGTTCGACATGCAGTTCCGGCAATTCTAAATTTTGCGTCGGCCGCGCTGGCGGGAGCGCCGAACCGCCGCCAGTTCTGCCGAGGCTTTTCCGTTTCGCCGCCTTCCTTCCCGCCCGCAACCGAAATCGCAGAACCAAAATTTCCTCTTTGCGAAATTCCACCAACTTCCATCCCTCTTTTCCTCACCATCCGCCCTTGTTCCACGATCAATCGAGTTCTGTGGAGGGTTCCTCGAGTTGTCGCAATCATGAATTCCCTGACGAGAAAGGCAGCGCACCCCGAGAACGCCCTATCTCGGGTATCCGTCCACCTCAACCCCTCCGGCAGATCCCCTTCCTACCGCAGGTTAGCATCGCAGCTTGCCCAAACTGCCAGCCGCGATGTCGGCCGGTCACAGACTTCAATGCTCCCCGGCGCAGTCCGCTCGCCCTTGAGGTCCCAATTCCTCCCCGCCGAACTACGCCTTGCTCCCGCCTACGCCGTGCAAGCTCGCCACTTCCACCAGTCCAGCCGGCTGTCGCAAGACCAGAAGCCCAAGACAGAAAAGCCCTCGACGGAAAAGCCTTCGACTGAGCCAGCCGCTGCCGAGGCCAAGGAACAGAAGCCGACCGACGCCGAGGCCGAGGGCAAGTCCCAGGAGGACCAGGCCAAGAAGACCGAGGAGGGTGAGAGCAGCGCCAAGGACGGCAAGGAGGAAGGCAAGGAAGAAGGCGAGGAGGGTAAGAAGGAGAAGAAGGAAGATGCTCCCCCTCCGCCCCCTCATGGCGACAAGACTCCCTGGCAGGTTTTCATGGAGACCATGAACACCGAGTTCCAGAAGTCGCAGGAGTGGAACGAGTCGACCAAGCAGATCGGCGCTGCCGCTCATCAGTTCACCGAGAGCGAATCAGTGCGTCGCGCCCGCGAGGCTTACGAGAAGTCCACTGGCGCCATTTCCGATACCGTCGGAGGAGCCGTCAAGACCACCGCCGGAGCCATCGGCAAGGGTGCCGCATGGACCTGGGACACCTCTGCCATGAAGGGCGTGCGCAAGGCCACCAACGTCACTGCCGATGCCCTCGACAAGGCGACTGCGCCTATTCGAGAGACTGAAGCCTACAAGAACGTGAAGAACGTCATCGACGATGGCAGCTCCTCGCGATATGGCGGCTGGGTCGAGAAGGAGGAGCGCCGCAAGCGACGAGAGGCTCTGGATAAGCAGCGCGGGCACTCGGCCGAGGTCATGCAAGAAGACCCCGAGTAAGTTTTCCCCAACAAGCGTTTGGAATGACACATGCTAACATTTTCCAGTGCGGGTACCAACGTGACCCTTCACAAAGACGCTGCTTGGAAGGAGGCGTGGAGAGATTTCCGCGACTCCAACAAGTTCGTCCAGGGTGTTTTCAGCATGCGCGAGAAATACGACGAGTCGGAGAACCCTTTAGTCTCCACGGCTCGAAGCATCACGGACCGAATCGGCGGCTTCTTTGCCGAGAACGAGACGGCCATGGTGATCAAGAAGTTCCGCGCCATGGACCCGGCCTTCCAGGTCGAGCCCTTCCTGCAGGAGCTCCGAGAGTACATCCTCCCCGAAGTCCTGGACGCCTACGTCAAGGGCGAGACGGAAACGCTCCGGCTGTGGCTCTCGGCGGCCCAGTACTCGGTGTACGAGGCGCTGACCAAGCAGTACCTCCAGGCGGGCATGAAGTCGGACGGCCGCATCCTCGACATCCGGAACGTGGACATCCTCCGGGCGCGCATGCTCGACCCTGGCGAGGTCCCCGTCTTCATCATCACGTGCCGCACGCAGGAGGTGCACGTCTACCGCAACGCAAAGTCCAACAAGCTCGCGGCCGGCATGGAGGACAAGGTCCAGCTGGTGACGTACGCCATCGGCATCACGCGCGTGCCCGAGGACGTGAACAACCCCGAGACGCGCGGTTGGCGCCTGATTGAGATGCAGAAGAGCGGCCGGGACTGGTACTAAAAAAAGGCTTACGTTTCTCTCACTCTCACTCTCCAAGGAAACCGGCGTCTTGGGGTTTTTTGGAGTTTTTTTTGTCTTGTTGGATAGAAAATGGGCCCTGGTCGACCTGGTGGCATAGGCGCGACCCCAACAATGTGTTAATATTTGTGTATAGTATGTGTATTTCATGTGGAGGATGAGGCAGGGTCGTCGACATGAAGGGAAGAAGAAAAAACGAACATAACCTGCGTGTATTTTTGGAAGGGGGGAAGGGGAAAGGGGAAAAACCACACACACCGCTCTGCTCGCCTCGGAAGGAACAAGAAAACCAAGCGAGGCTTTTGTACGATTTAACGGAGAGATTTTGGGGGAGGTGGAGGGGAGTTATGAGGGATGGTGGAGGGTGAAAATATAGACGTTTGAGTCGGGGAGGGAAGGTTGATTCCCCCGATTTATACAACAGAACATGTCAAAAGTCATAAGACATGTCTTTATGAGAAACCAATTCCTTGTATTTGATGTTCTTGTGACTGTTATATTAAGAGTTTTCGTGCCGACTTTGGCTCTTGTGTCTGCTTCTCTCACACATGCATTTAGTGTTGGATGACGAGGGGAGTTGCTAATAGGCTTCATTTGATGTCGAGTTGTATCTAACTGGTATCTAACTCGTCTCTTACTAATATTTAACTGGTATTTCATTCATATCGTGCTGGAATCGTACTGGAATCGTACTGGTATCTTACTCATATCGTACTGGTATCTTACTCATATCGTGCTGGTATCGTACTGGTATCATGCTCGTATCTTACTGCCCTCTTCACCTGGCACCCGTCATTCTCACCCGTCGCCGTCGCCCCCTTAAAACCCCGAGATGGGCTCCCACGAATTCCTGCCCCAATGCGGTAGGTTGACCTCGATGCACCGCTCAAACACGCCCTCGTTGACCTTGAAATGGACGTCGGCGCCCAAGTCAGCCGGGTTAAACGGCGGCGTGTACCTGTACCGAATCTGCTGCACGATGCGCCTGCCATCCCGCGAGACCTGACGCAGCCGGAACCTGATGTCGTCCTCGAGCAAGTTCATGGCGTGGGCGGAACCGGGCTTCAGCCGGCAATAGATGCAGCCCCTCAGGCGCTGGCTCGTCATGTTCTCCTGCAGCGCCCCCGTGTAGTAGAACAGAGCCGCGATGAGGCGCTTCGCCACGACGCTGAGGTGTTCAAAGGCGGTGCCGTAGTCCTCGTCGAGGTACGGCAGCCTGGGGCGAGGATCCAGGTACGATCGCGACTCCTCCTGGAGCTGGACCATGGACTGGACGCCGTCCAGGTTGACCCGTCGGGTCAGGCCCACGTTGAGCCGATGGGAGTTGCGCATTAGGTGCGGGTTGTGCGAAATGGACTGCTTGAAGTCGACCCACGCCTTCTGGCAATTCATAGTGCTCTTGACCATGTCGTAGCCCGTCTCGATCTTCTTCCGCACACCGGGAGGCACGAACGGTATCAATGCGTCGTACCTCTTCCTGTCTCCCTCGTCAATCTCCCCTGATCTGGGGTTAACCACGACCCCAGTCCCGAGGGACACGAGAATATCGGGCTGGGGCGAATCTGGCCAAATCTTTGGATATTCGTTGAATGCTAGCTGGATGGGGTTGTTGCGGATGACTCCGCCATCGACATATCTCGCCTGCTTGTGCGTGAACGGCTCAAAGTAGATGGGCGCTGCCGATGTTGCCCTTGCCCTGGAAGATGGTTAGCCGTCTGGTGGTTCACACCCGTGGACTCATTTACTTACGCCTCCCATATTTTAAAGTCATCCTTTTGCGACTCCTTTCGCACGAGATAGTCCGCATCTGAGAGAAGTGTTAGCTGAGAACGGCTTCTACCAAGGATTGCACATCTTGGCCTACCCTCGTCCTTGGACTTGACTGGATTTCGGGAATAGTTCGCAATCAGTGCAGGCGCGTTCCTCCCTTCAAGACAAGAGACGACTCCAACCTTCACCTCGTCGCTGCTGGTCTGCGATGCCTCGTCTGCGCCAAAGAGATATGAATCTGCACCGAATTGACTCTGCAGGGCACCCTCGATGCCCCTGCTCTTGTACAGAAAAGTGCAGAACGGCTGCACCATCGACTTCACAATGGGCGCCTTGAGCCTCAGACGGAGAGAGAAAGCATTCGACGCAAGCAACCTGAACATGTTGAGGCCTGCTTCTGGGGACATGTTCTGGTGGAAAATACCCATTGCGACAATACCGCCTTGATCGTTTAGTAAAGGAAAGGGCACGACGCGGAGATGGCTTACCTGTGCTTGTGCCAATGACCAAATCAAACAGCTCCCTGATTGGGATACCATATCCAACCTGCTTCTCCAGCTCCGCGAGAATGGTAAGCTCGACAATGCCGCGCACTCCTCCGCTGTGGCCATGTTAGCAGCTTCATCGTCATGGCGAAACGAAACCTCTCGTCTTACCCATCGAGTGCCAGGATCCGCGGTCCCGCGTCTCTTGGCTTTATTCGAATGTTCCATTCCCCCGTTTCCAAAGGGCAACCCAGAGGACATTTGTGAAGCTTCAAGACGGACTCGTGCTCTCCACGACGGGCGAATCGCTGAAGGCAAGCTTGGCAAATGCCGTGCTTCGCGCCGTTGCAAGGCAGCATGTTAGTCGGTGAATTCGACAGACACGCCAGGCAAGTTCGCTGCGTGTGCACTCGTAGAAGCCCTATCCTTTTAGCCACCGACGCAAGTGCATCCATGGCTTGATCGCGATTCTTCAGCTTGTGGATTTGTTTCTCAAGTTCATCTCTGAAGGCGTCGGGCTTCCACGAGCATTGGTGACCCAGTTTGGTTGATGCCTTGTTTCCATACTCGTATACAGCGTCTCCCGAGTACGGATCGAATTGATGCTCGGCTCTATGGCCTCTCGATTTCGTTTTGCATCTTCTCCCCCGACGGTCCACAGCCTCGCACCGCCAATGCCGATTCCGAAAGAGCTCCAGACCGAACTGAGCCCCGTTGACAAAATTCTCTCGCGTTTCTCGAATCATATCTGCTCTGGTTAGTCCTTCAAAGTGCACCAAGGGTCGGAAATGGGTAGTACAGACCTGCATTCGCATTCCACGGAAGCTGGGCGCTGATGGAAGTAGCCGCGTAGCGCGCCATGTCCTCGACGATCTTTTCTTCACCGCCAAGCTCGTCAGTCTCCTCAAGACGGCGGTCTGTACCCAAACTGGCCATGACGGCCTCCATGTGTTCACTGAATATGACAGGGACGGTCGAGTCTCCCTTGGCAAGGTCATGGAAGTTGAGCGAAGCCCGATAATCCCGCCCGAGGACCCGAAAAGACCTTGCCAGGTACGTATCGAAAGACGACAGGTCGAGTCGAGCATCGTCGTTTCGTTCTTGCTGAAGCAACCTCGATGAACTCTGGATCAACTCGTAGAGCGATTTGATGCGGCTGGCAAGGTGCTGGGTCAGGGTGGGAAGACTCTCCGGAGGGCAAACAGGTATCGTCAAGACATGGAATGAAGTGTAGTAGCGGAGGATGAGGTCTCTGGCTGTCGAAATAGAGACGCCCCGGTGCCGCCACCTGGTCCTCAGCTTCTCAAATTCCTCGGTTCGTTCAAAGCTGCGAAGCAATGATGCGCCAGCATCATCCCCAGCTCCTCTGTCTCTAGTGTCCGTATCTTTGTTGAGGACAATGATGAGCGCGGGCTTCAGACGGCGGTTCAGAACCCGATCGTAACCCTCTCTAGCCCATTCGATCAATCGCGAGAGGAAATCGCTCGACGCCCTATCTCGAGTCAGTATTAAGAGTCAGGCCAATACATATCGACATGTCTACATACCTGCCCTGGCTTGTGACGAAGCAGACGACATTCGAGAAGGCGTAGAGCAGCCTGGGATAGATATTGTCGACAATAATCCTTCTCGTCTCAGCATCGACATTTCCATTTCTGCCAGACCTGCTCTCCGTCACACGACCCCATTGAAGGCGAATGCGATCTTTGGGAGTATTGACAAACGTCTCAATACCCTCGTTTTCCCTCCGTTGCACCGCAATGTGGCCGCGCTGGTATCTGGCAGGAGCTGTAGGCACCCGATCGTCCTGATAGCCGCGGGCCAAGGCCTCGTAGGCGACTGGAATTTCGTGGCCGCTGAAGCCCTCGCAGTCTGTCGAGAAGGTTAGGAAAGCATTCTCGTGTTTGAGTATGAAGTAGCTTACCTGCGTACAATGTCGGGCACTTGGATGACAGCGTCTCCGGATCTCCGTAGAGATGCACGCCGCTGCTCGTCGACTTCCACCGGTCGTTCGCTGACCCAGGCACAGGCACTGTGTGACCTCCAATCTCATATGGCCTGATCATATGCATCAGAGCCCGGATCAAGGTGCTCTTTCCAGACCCCGACTCGCCAATGAAGGACACCAAGTTGGGATACTGCTCCTTGAATTGGATGCCGGACCCGTTCAGGAGCTCTTGCAGCCGTGGCCACACATAGATCCGCGGAAAGCGTTCGGTTTGAAAAGGGGGAAGGCCGATCCAGGTGCAGAAGACGTCGGCCGTGTGCAGTTCAACGCTGGTGGCATCGATGGCTTGCGGATCGAGGAGGTACATGGTGAAGATGTACTCTTTGAAGTCTACCTCGACGCATTGGCGTGCTCTTCTGCCCGTGTCACCCGTTCTCCGGTTAGGACGATGATCGCGTCGACTCTGCAGACATGTGCGGTGAGCCGGCCAACTGGGAGCGCCGCAGCCACCACACATGACCAAGTCGCGAGGAGAGCCATCTTGGTCACATATTCGGCATTCAGTTGGGATATCGAGCTTCCGTGCCTTTGCTCGGATGCTTCCTATGATTAGTCAACGTCACAAGATGAGCAAAAGTGACATACAAATCGCCGGACGGCAAGTCCCAATTGTTGGGAGTGAAAGGAGACCGCAGGTTGAATCTATCGTAGCTTCGCTTCCTCGCATGATGTGATAGTCTCCGGTGATCAGTCAGATCCCCGAGAAGATCTATCGAGGCGCCATCTTCCGTGTCCTCGGTCGGTCTGCTCTCGGTCCTGATTTCGGAACTCGCTTCGGGGATTGCGTCTCCCATTTCGATCGGAGGATCCAATCGATCGTCACGACGGGACAAGATTTTGAGTGTTCGCGGGGGAATAGAATCTGGAGAAGACTCCAGGGACCAGCTCTCGGATGGGGCAACGCGGGGTTCTTAATCCAGCAGAGCCGTCAAGTCAGCCTCACCGTCGGGATGGTTGGGTGCTGCAGCTAAACCGTAGTGCAATTTGCCTCACAACCTCGATGGGCACCCTGCCCAGCCTCTTTGGCTCGCTAGGCACAGCAGGATGCATCTCCGGTGCATACACGACCGCGAGCCTCACGTTATTCGCGTCCCGGTCAAGGTGGTGGGTTTTTCTGCAGCTGAGAATGCATCATACGTGTCTCGGTGGTGGCTTTGATTCCTTTGGCACGACAAGCCGAGGACATGGAGCACAAAGTCCGAATTGACGGGGCATTCTCTCGAATCATGTCTTGAGGCGGAAGAGACGCAACTCTTGGTTCGTCAACGACATGCACGGTACGTCCATCCTTTCCATATAAGCTCGAGGACTGCCCGTCTGACAAGGGAACTCACATTATTTTCAACCCAGCTGGATGCTTACCTGCATGCTACCCTCCCTCCTGTCTCTGCCTGCCGCTGCCAAGGTCCAAGGGGCTGCAGTTGGGGGCGCTTTCAGCCGTCGGACCTAGACTCGGTGGCGTGGACAGGGGCGTGAAGATGGGCGCTTCCGGTTCTGTTATCGTTCGGCCACGAGCCGTGGGTTGTGTGCAATTGTGCGAACCTGAACTTGATGAAAGGAGAAAAGGTGGAAGTGAGCAATCTGAGACTGCGAGGACGTGGCAGCATAAACTCGAGAGGGAAGGTACGGAAGCATAGTGTTTCTAGTGGAACAATACTGTCTAGACGCACTGTGCCCGATCGTGGCATTTGGGTGAAAGTGAACATATCCATTCGGACGTCCTCTGCACGCTTCCTGATACAAAAGTGCGAATCATTCTGGTATCTATCACCCTGGTATATATCATTATGGTAGCTTCGAAACACGCGAACCGGGAAATCAAGTTGACTACTCATCGTCCTTCTCAACCTTCTTCTTCTTCTGCACCGGCTCGTCGCTCTTCTCCTCCTTCTCTTTCTCTTTCTCTTCCTCCTCCCGCAACATCCTCCTCACCTCCATCAACTCCAGCCCCAACAAATTCAGCCCCCAGCACTCCTTCGCATCCTCCGCCTTTGCCGCCGTGAACCCGATCCCCCAAATCCGATCAAACGGGCTCGCCTCGACAATCTCCGCGTCCCCCGTGGCCAACAACATCCTCTTCAGCGACTTATCAATAGGAATCAGCGGCCTCTTCGCGCCCTTGGCCTTGAGCGGCGTTCCCCTGTACAATCCCTCCTCGGACACGGCCCGCGTGAACTTGAGCAGGTTTCCCCGACGCACAATGTCCCGCCGGTGCGCCTCCCACGTGGCGTCGTCGAAGCCCTTGACCTTGCGCCCGAGGGCCTTTACGCCGCGCGGGTGCGCCGCCCGGAGGACTTGCAGGGCCACGGCCTCGTCGCTGAAGAGCAGGGCCTTGTGATGCATCATGTAGCTGATGCGGGTTGATGAGCCCCAAAGTACTGGACGGAAAACACAGCCCAGCCACCCGGGGGGAACAAGGAGAAACTTACTGCTCGGCCGTCTTGTACGTCTTGCTCGGGTCCTTGTCGTCCTTGAAGGGACAATAGTACCACTGCGACAACCATCCCGTCTCGCTGTCCGTCTCGCGCCAGAAGTAGATGGGATCGGGAGACGACGATTCTGCCATTTTTGCCAGCTCGACGGTTTTGGTTGTCAGATGCTTGAGCTTCATGGTTCGACCGGACACAAGAGTTGAACAATCCGGGGTTCTATATAGGCTCACCGGGGTGGCTGGTGCTGGTCAGCCTTGTGGGACTCCGGTGCCCGGTTCGGGGCTGAGTCTTTTCGCCGTTGACTCACGCGTCGGGGGTAGTAGGTTTTGGGTTCGTTTGAGGGAGGCTTTGCTGTGGCTGGAGCATTATCGGTATGCCTCTGTTTTTGTTCTCGGTCACGTTCCATCATGGTAGCCTGTCTGCCTGCTGCTGAGAGTGTGAATGGGGGTCTGTTCACGCTTCTCGATCTCTGGGTGGGGGAATTGGGTTGATGGCGTGGAACGGCGTGAATCACTTACCAGAACGAGGCTTTCTGGCATCACTCTCAAGAGTCCCCTGTATAAAATGCATGAGTCCTCTGGAACTTGATCAAACGAGTGTCTTCCCGACTGTAAAAGAAGTCACAGATCGTTCAATTGAGTTTGGGTCCTTGGTCGATGTCGTCGTCGAACCTCGCCAAAGCCTTCTAGGCATTGCTAAGCCTCTTCACAGTATGAACTAGGGGATTTGGTCTAGGGGTATGACATTCGTTTTGCATTGACTTGAATGCAAAAGTCTACGAAAGGTCGGGGGTTCAATTCCCTCAATCTCCATTTCATTTTGCCGTTTCCATGTTATGATGAAGCGCGGATATGTTTCTTTTTGCTGGTTGCTTTTGTGGATTGATTCTGTTCAACTCTGGTTGTTCTGTGACGATTCCCTGTGAGTGAGCAGGAATCGCATCCATCTCACTTTCTCAACTTGTTTGGTTTCCACCTCTGGATTCAAGGAACAGCTATTCGTACTCCGTACTGCATCACCTTTCTACATGGCCTTCAGATATCCTTCCTTAATTGATAAACAACGTCACTATTCTCCTAAACCTACAAAACCTCCCATTTCCTAACCTGAAAACAATCCCACACCTCATCTTCCCCGATCCCAAAAGTCATGTAAGTCACGCCATGCTCGCCATCCCATCCCACCTAATTGGGCGGCCCACGAACGACCCGAATACGATCGGAAAGCCTTCCATTTATTCCCTTGCCCTGCAACTGCCGGGACGGGGTTATCTAAAAGCAGGGTCCTTGAGAAAAGAAGAATAATTTTTTTCCCGAGCAAGTTTAAGAAATTGTCAAGAACGAAAAGGCGATTGCTTCTAATAACTTGGCCAATCTCCCTCCGTGTAGACTCAATCGCACATGTCCCGAACAGACAGCCCGACCCGCGTCCGGATTCCGCGGTGCCGAAGGGTGACGTTTCGCACTTCCGGCCGAGGAGGCGCGGGGATGTATCACATCGTGGTGGAATCGCATGGAAGTATCCGTAGTTTTCTGAGTTGGGCAACTAATAATTCATGTAGAAGTCTGAAACTAGAAATACACCTAACTCGAGAATTACCCATTCAGGCTCTAAAAAAATCGGATATTCTTGCCCTCGACAGCCCATCAGGTAGTCCAATCCAGACATCCATCCCGCTTGCTGAACTCTCACTTTGATTCCTTTCCGCGCTTCTCCTCCAAAGTGGGGAAGAATTCGCCGGCCCAGCTCCCAACTTATTCCCATCCCTCCCTCCTCCACCTCGGCCACCTCGGAGCGCATTGCGCATCTCATTCCTCTCGATTGATAAAATCCTCTTCCTCTTCCTCCTGCATGCGACAGTTGACCCTTCCCGACAACCGGCACCCAAGCATCGCCTTCTGCTCTTCCGCGCTGTGACGGAGCCTAAACGTTTCACAACCTTGGCTTTCGACAGCACATAAGCAGAGACACCTCTAACATTTCTCGGTCCCTTCTCCTCCGACCCTTCCAACTCCAACCTACCAAACGTCTTTCGCAATGGACCACGTCGAACAGCAAATGGCCGACCAAGCCGCCAAAGACCTCACCACGTAACCCCCCCCTCCCCTCTCCTCCCAAACCCCTCCAGCTAACTCCCTCCCAGCTCCTCCGCCATCCTCTCCCCCCTCAACATCGTCCTCCTCTCCGCCGTCCTCTACACCCTCTACTCCTTCC
>JAMQMW010001184.1:0-29643 GCA_024115155.1 Thelonectria blattea
CCCCCCCCTCCAAATCCATCCTAATCCCCTCCTATCCCCCCTCCCTATCTGCATCCAGTTCCTCAACCTGCATCCCGCAGGCCGCATCCTGGCAATCAAGCATTCCCTCGCCACGTCGACTCCGGAGAGTTGGAACCTCCCGCTCAACCCACACTCGAAGCGGTGGAGTCGCCCAACGAATCGAATTTGCACGAGAATTGAATTTACCGTTCGCTACCCTCCGCTACCGTCCTGCTACCGACTTACGAAGCACTTACGGATTGCCGTCCTCTAGGGAAACCTCCGAAGCGAAAAGATACCCAAGCTTATTCCAGCAGCCGTTGCTGTCCTGTCCCCTGAGGGTAGATCGGCTTTGGCTCCCGTTAGCAGCAAAACGTCCAGCAAGGAAGCAATCGTGCCATCACCCTGGTCTCCGTATCTCCGCAAGCTCCAAGCAAAACGGCTTTTGGGCAAATCATTTCCAAATGTCGCTTGTCCTCTCGGTCTTCTCGGTAAGGCGCTCGCTCAACAATCGACTGCGCCTTATATTTGCATAAGTCACCTTCGTGGCAAATAGTCCACGTTGGCGGTTCTCTTCCCGACAGACTGGGCAGCTGGCTCGCGGACGGACCTCTTCCTCCCGCTCCCACAGAATTGGGTAAGGCAGCCGGGAGGATCCAACAAATTCTTCTCTTCAAGCACGCCCCTTGATCAACTTTGCCCACACTGACGGCCACTTGCCAATCAGACTGCCAGAGGTTGCACCCAAAACAAGCCACCATCTGACCGACCAAGTGTTTGACAAAAGATCTGCCAAGTCATTGGCGACGTCGGCTTTTGGGAGACATCGGAGACACGAAAAGTCGGAGACCAGTACAGTAAGCGCCGGCATAAATTTGGCTTGCACTTATGCATCATGCCAATCAAAACCTTCTCCATGGCGTCCCGCGAAAGACCTAATCTCGGCGCTTTTCTTGTGCCCGCGAATACCGACAACTATTCGCAGCTGCAGCAATCGAAGCAACAAAACCCTAAGGAATGTATTGGCAACGGCTAGCATTGTGTGCTGACAGCAATCAGCCCTTCATCACAAAATTCCAGCATAATGTTTCCAATTCGCAACTCATTTCTTGTCCCTTGAGCCGAAGCTTCGGGACCCAAGCCACCAACAACGGGGACATGTGCCCTCCCGTTGCCCAATGCTCCGGACCTTTGAGGATCCTTCGTCTCGGCTCTATGCAGTGTCTTCAATGCACTCTCCCTCCCCTGGAACCCAAGTGTTACCGCCCATTGCACATTGACCAGGGCCCCGGGTGAGGTTACTCTGCCGGAATACCTATTCGTGGCAGCCCCAATCCCAAGGATACGCAAGAACACGTCGAAGCACAATCCCCGGAGCTAGAGTGAGTTGGCGGGAAGAAGCAACGATAACCCCCGATCGATAGTTCGTATCTGAGCTCGATACTGTTTCCTCTGGGATCCTGCCTCGGGGTCCGACGAATCGAACAAAGAAGTCAATTCAACAAGTTTCAGCCTATGCGTGGACAGGTAGCTCACCTATCCACCACCATTCCTGGGCAGCCCATAGAGGACGGCCTAAACCCGACTTGTCGCTGGACAGTGACACGCCTCTAATTACGAATGGGAGTGGCTCGCGGTACGGCGATACATACGAATACATACAACATTCCAACCAAGCGATGAGAGCCTGATAATGGAGATTTTGTGGTGCGGCAATCGTTTCGAGAGCACTGTCTTGGGCACACGCCCCGCCCCGACGCGATGTTGACTCCGCGTTTCCAAGGCCGAGTTGAGAAGGCGATTCGCTCCTATGCCGGCACTGCGGACTACCAAGTTCGTCACTTATCCGGCCGATGGAAACTGCGTTGGCAGTCGCTTCGCCCCTGGCCCTTGCTTTCTGCTTGTTCCTTGCTCGATGCCCGTCAGTGGTGTCTTCTCCACGGTTGGAAGCACTCGCTACGCGTTGAGAGGAGATTGTAGGGCGCCGGTTTGCTGCATGGCATGACTTGCGTTCTGCCTCCACCGCATGTGCAGCGCCATGGGCTGATTATGAGTCTCCTCTGCAGATACCCGCTGTCGCCGCCATCCAGTTGAGTGGACCAGGCTCTTCATTGGAGGCTTGAGGGATAATATTAGCGCACTGGGGGATCGACCGCGGAAGGGCCAACACCCCCGTTTCCACTTCATTGGATTGCTTTTGAGGCCAGACGAGATCATCTCGACGCACGGTATCCGTGGGCTTCGAGCTAGGCATTACGGATATGCTGTGAACCAGTCCAGCGGTACAAAATTGTGTCATGGACCGTCTCTGGGAGGACGGCGAGAGGAGGCAGCGTTGGTGGACCGGCCTCGTATGTTGAGGCCTCGCCGTCGCCCCATTCGCATTTTGCCCGACTCCCATGACCGGAATATCTCCCCCTCGAAACACGACTCGCAACTACGAATACAATGGGGTGCGTACGACGGCCAGGGACAAGGACGCTGGATCACCGTTGGGTCGCTTCGCCGTCGTACCGGACTCCATCTGGGAGCACCCTCTGTCCAAGGCCGCAAACCGCAAGAGCTCCGCGTGCGGAGAATGCGTACAGTACCCAGACCCCAGGAAAGGACGACGCGACGCTGTCTTGAATCTGGAGACAGAGTCATTGAGACAACAGGCGGCGCTGTGTGTAGGACCAACCAAGTTTTGCAAAACCCGGCGAACTGGTTCCTATTGCTGGTGGAGTGTGAGGCATCCACGCCGTCTGTGCAACAGGGCCTGGAACGAACTCACCGCTCTTCGGTGCACATGCTTGGGACAGATGTGTGTCTCATCAATCAAGAGCCCAATCCTCCTGGCTGGGAAGAGGGGCCTTGCCAGGGTTGATGCGTACATACTACGCACGGAGTACAGTATCCGTACTCCGTACGCATGTGCCCAATTGGGAGAAATATCCCCCCCAGCATAACTCATCACATTTCTCGGATAGGGCACCTGATTGCTGGTCATCCAATAAGGGTACGGTAGCCCGACCTAACCACGGATTTCGACAAGTCCACGAGTCTCTCCACGCCCCTAGTCGAGAAGCTTTCCGGTGGTCAGCAACTGCAAATACCTTTCTGATAAGGGCTCGGCTTTCTTCTGCCATTCCGAGGCTCGTGCCGAGATGGGCGAAACCCTTCAAGTCCTGGAGGCGATCATGTCGACGATGAAGGAGCTCGCGTCTCAAGCCTGGTGCTTAATTGCGGTTTGCTTGGTCGAGAGGCGAGATTTGAAAAGGCTTCTCCCGCTGCAGCCGATTCACATGCGCCACACCAGCCAATAAAGCTGGCTCGCTACGACTTTGTGTTGAGATACCGTTATGCACTCGCAAGGGCTCGAAGTGCAGCGTGACTTGTCATGGCAGCTGCAGCTCGGTGCTTCCCCGTTGCCTTAGTGCCGACGGGCTTCTTTTCGGGTGTTTCGCTGCAGCAGCCTGCAGCAGCCAAGCACAATTGATGGCGTACGAATAGCCGACGGCATCTCTCTTTGGGCGCATGGGAGAGGAGCCGAGAATCAGACCACGGCCACATCGACTCTACCGAGAAATGATGAAGCAAAAGAGAAGTCGTCATGTGTTTGCTCTTCCGGCGCGAGCTTCCCTCCCCCAACAAGTGGCGCCGCGGGATGACGGGAAGGCCCGTGGATCCGCTGGTGCCACCAATCCTCGGGCCATTTGTCTTCTATTTTCTTCTCCCCAATGCCGGGCCGGCTTGGTCTATCGAGATGAGATGGATGGGACACTTGGAGAGACCTTCCTCTCCTCTCCGCAGCTTGGAACTGACTTCTGCTTTGTGTCGCTTATTGACCACTAGCCTCCCAGGTGCAAAATCTTCTTCTCAGCCGTCCCTAAGCTAAAAGATGCCCAACGGGGAAGAAGGGGATGTTGGCGGGCCATCTCCACCGCGAGGGAGGGAACCATGCCAACTCGGGGAGGGCTGCTGTTCAACCAACGAGGAGGTTTGCTGCTGCATGAGGCTTTTTGGAGCAACAGGCAGCTGCCTTGACTCAGCGTGGGCGTGGTTTGGGCTCGGTTCCGAGTCATCGGGACCTGTGTGTGGGAGAGATCTCCAAGGCGGTCTGCGTCTCTCGACTGAGGCGTACGGGCACGCAGGATCTGGAGAAGTCACAACTCGGCGCCGATCTACGGGGGCTCCATCGCGAAGCAGATACGAGAGACGTTTGGAGGAGGGACCAGAGCACTTGGACTCGGGGCGCTGGAGAGTCTGGACCCAACAGCTGCGTAGAAGGGCCAGAAACATCGGGACTGGGCAAACGCAGCCAAGCGGGTCGGAGGGCGAAGACTCCCGGAAGAGGACTGACTCGCCCTTCGTTTTGCTTCTGAATACATCTAGGTTGGCACTTGGTCGTCCGGAGGAATCCGACCGGAGGGAACACGTCTCTACCACGTCAAAAGCTGCAGTCTAACAGAGCCATTGAGATTGAGATTGGAGCTGATGACGGCCGGCATGGAAAAGGGGTCCTTTGTCGGGAGATGACCTTGGGGTACCTGCATGGAGGTGACTCAAGTCAAAGCCTGCATCTCGAGATGAGACTGGCACTCCATAGCAGAGTTTGCCGGAATAGGTAGGAGTAGGTGTCGGTGAAGTACGAATAGGTAAGGAGAGTGGTAGCATGGTTGATGGTATTCGTGTCCTGAATGGATGTCAAGTCAGCACCCATTAATGCTCGGGGCAAGGCAGCGTTGACTGGCATTTCCTAAGAAGAGAGAACTAACTGAGCTTACCAGAGATGTGAAGACGTTTGCCTGATAAAGATCAAGCCTCGAACATCATTGGGGGCTTTACTGCCCCTCTGGAGCTACGTCAAGAGACTCCAACAGTGATCTTCACATCAACTGACGGTTCTGGACACCGATTTGCCATCATCTTGTCAAGCACCGGTAATACAGGGTAACTTGATCCCTAGA
This sequence comes from Thelonectria blattea, assembly GCA_024115155.1. Taxonomy (NCBI): domain Eukaryota; kingdom Fungi; phylum Ascomycota; class Sordariomycetes; order Hypocreales; family Nectriaceae; genus Thelonectria; species Thelonectria blattea. The sequence continues at coordinate 4,950 of JAMQMW010001184.1, forward strand.
GAGCTTCGTGGTCTGTCACTCATGTACTACTTGATTTGTTAGAGCAGTGTCGTCGAGTTGCTTGTCCGTGCCGCCGACTAGAGCTGCTCCAGGACACTCAAACCTCGAGACCATTTGCCACCAACTCAGATATCGTACTCTGTAGTGGAGAGTGAAATAAGAGGGCCTTCTGCTTTATATGGTTCTGAGTTGGATACACGGCTGCGATATCTTCATCTCTGTGAAAGAGGGAGTTCTGGACAACATTAGAGACCTTGGATATCATCTTGATGTAGAGTCGAAATTATTCCAAGCGGCACTGGCACAATGCTGTATAGCCCTGATATGATAATACAAGCATGTCGAGATAATGTCCAGACCCTCCTGTCGTATCTGGGATTCGGCCTCCTGGAAGGTACTCGAGCATGCAGCCCTCCCCTGAATACTAGGTAGGACTAAAGTATCGAAAAAGGTGGCTTTAGAAGTGGCACTTCTTTCCTGACTTGCTGATATGGACATCCATAATGTATAGGAATAATGATAAATGACGAGAACCCGGAGTAGCCTGCGACAGACGGGACTCGTCATGTTTCGGGCGATGATGAAAATGGTTCTTATTTATCACATCTCCATGGTTGGAACTCTTTGGAAATAACCTCGGAACTACCTTCAACTCCAATCATAAGCCCGATTCCTCATCCTAAGACTCGAGGATATCTTCAACTACAGAACAAGCCTTGGGGAACCTTTTCGCGGAGCCGGCTCCTCACTTCAATGTTGAGGTGGCAAATCTCTTTAGTCTCTAAGGATGTACGAAGGTACTATGAAGTTGAACAATGGATGGATGTATTTGAGATGTATCTAACACGGTAACTCAAGTGAGTATTCTCCTTTTTCAAAATGGCGTCAGAGAGGAGCGTTGCTGGAAGCTCAACGGAGTTCCTAGGCAGGTAACAAGCTTGTCCACGGCGATGGTGGTGGAAGGTTGGTGACTCGAAGTTTTCGGAATTGGGCCAACTATATTTTCGCCTTTAAATGGAAATAGAACTACTCTCTTCTAACAGAGCATGATACATAGTATCTGCCAATACCGAGGAGGTGCCAAGGTGGTGTTGGTCATTGCCTGGGTCACATGGCTGCCAATGGCTGCGAAGATGGAACCTCGCACCACCTGACATTGCAAAGAGACTGCGAATCCATCGTGAACCATCCAGTCCTCTACCAGAGTCTGCAACGTGATGGTCTATTAGGAAACACGATGTCTTGCTTGGTCTGCCGATTGGCTCCTGAGGCAATTCAACGGCGCACCGCTCCGATAGTGTCCGGCTCATTATCGGCGAGATAACACCTTGGAAGGTACGTACCCCCGTACCTGTATCCAAATCTCCCAACGCGCCTCGACGCAAAAAAAGGGAGCAACTCTTTATCATCAACATCATCACTTCACCACTTCGCAGCACTCCCGCAGCGACACAATTACCAACTCATATCCTCCCTCCGCACTCTCCAAGGAACTCGATTCCCCTCCTTTCTCCCGCTCTAGACTGTGCAAGGACCTCTCGCACAGTCGTTCTCCCCCCTTTCCCCGCGTTTCTCGCCTTTGGCTATATGCAACAAGAGCTTCCTGCGATTCTCCCACGCCCGACTCGCTCCAACGTTTCCCCGACCGCCTCCTCCTCTCAGCATGGCCCCCTTCACCACGACCGCCACGGCCTCGACCGAGTCCGCTCCGGCGACTCGAGCGGCCCCTCTCGGCCGTCCGGCCCTGCTTCGCGCCGCGATGAGCCAGCCGCCGTCGATCCGGACCTGCTCGACCAGGAGCTACGCGGATTGAGCGCCGGCGAAGCTGCTCATCCTGCCGGCCACAGGATCTCCGAGTACGAGAATGCAATGACTCCGCCGACGCCCAGGCGAGCCTTGGGCTTCAAGGTCATCAAGCGCTCCGAAGCGCCGTCTACTGGTGTGCAGCTCATGGATTTCCCCAATGGTGCGCCGGACGAGCCCTCGTGTACTTGCCTTTGGTGTGCTGACGATTGTGCCTAGAAATCCTGACGCAAATCATGTCGCACCTCCACGCCGATTCCCATGCCGCCATCGCCCTGGTCTCGAAGCGATTCTACGCGCTGATAACCAGCTCCCATGCGTGGAGAATGGCCTTCCTCCGATACTTTCCAGGACAAGAGGCCCTCGAGCACAAGCCTCGCGCCGACATCTGGGCCGACCACTCCTCCGAGTTTGTCCGGTCCGAAGCGCGCTACTTTGCTCGCCTCACTCCCCTTGCGTCTTGGAGAAAGGAGTATCTGCTTCGAACGCGCCTGCTTAGGAGCTTGGCCCGCGGGAAACCCGGAGCCGGAGTTTCTGGCGCTTCTGTTCGGGGCGGAAAGAAGCAGAGCGCCGTATTGACGTACAACTCGAAGCTGCCTTGGGCCGTGACCAACATTCACGCCGTCTTTTCGAACGGGAAGAAGCCTCCGAGGGCTATTCACGGAGCATCTGATCTCGGTGCGGGGACCATTAGCGACCCGACAAACGGCAAAGTCGAGAAATGGGGTCTCGTCGATCCGTTCAGGTCTTTACAGCTCGAGGAAGTGTTTCCCGGCCTCGTCCCTTATGGTGTAAGCGACGGCCCTGCTGCCACGCCCAACGTCATGGATGTTAGCCAGCCTTTTGGAATCTTGGCAGGCGAAGGCTTCCCGGGTGGTCGGCCATTCTATCGACCGGTTTTGGAGCCCCGTGGCCGTTATCTCGTTGCAGACAATGGTGTCGTGGACACTTATCCCGACATTCCTAAGATCCCAGAGATGTCCGAGGCCATCTGCAGTGTCTGGCTCGCAAAATCGTCTACTGTGCCCTTCATCACTCAGTCGATGGTGGGCATCCTTACCGGGTCTACACTAGGGGTTGTCACGTCGTACGCTGTTGCGTGCGACTCGGCCGGTCCGCGCCATGCAACGGGAGAGATTACTGCTCGATGGGTTCTCAGTCCTGGCGTGCCCATCATTGCCCTCAAGGTCGATGATAACTACAGCCAGAGGCGAAACACTGCCGGGAGGGTCTGGGCAGTCGCTCTGAACGCCTTGGGCGAAGTGTACTACTTGACGGAGCCTCCCGTCAACTCCCTTGCACAGACCAAGGGCGAAGACGTGACCAAGAATGCTTGGTACGCCGGTCGCTCGGCTTACTGGCACCTCGTCGATGCCACTCGCCGCGTTGCCCGACCTGACGACCTGGACAAGAACGTGACAAAGGGCGCGTACTCGCCGCGCTCTCCTTCGAACGCCATGAACTTGAGCAAGGACCAGATGGCTGCTGAGGCTCGAGAGATTGAAAAGTTCCTGCGCCAAAAGCCGGCTCATTTCAGGCGAGTCTGCGAGGGATGGGACATGCTGCGCAAGTTGGAGGTGGATTTCGCTAGCGATGACGGCAATGGTGCTGGCGAGAACATCTTTGTTATCGATTGTGGTCATGCCGAGGACCGTCCAGCTGAGATTCGGCGGTACACACGGTCTCTGGTGCCTCAGGACGTACTCGTTACGTCGGTCGTGAAGCTCCCGTCTCCCGAACCCGCACCTGCACCTGCACCTGCACCTGCACCGTCGCTTTTTGCGCCAGTTGAAGCTGAGCCGGCAGATGAATCAAAGGTTGAGGAGAAGCCGGCCGAGCCAGAGGTCTCACCTGCGGCGTCGTCCCCAGACGCTGTGGATTTCCTCCATGATTGGACAGTCAGTCATATGAACTTGAAGGGCCAAGAATCACCTGTCGTCACGAGCAGCACCTTGGACACGTCCTCAAATGCTTTGCTGACGCTGGCTGACGATCCCCTTGTCGAGGCCGGCGAAGAGATCCCCGGTCGCCGATCTCGGCTGTTTGCTGTTGGGACTGACGATGGCGTCGTTCTTGTCTGGAATTCCCGTGCAGACTCCCATGGGACTGCCATCAAGCCGCTGCGCTACATCCAGACCGAGTCGGCCGAGGTCTCTTGCGTGGCCCTGAGTGGTCTTTATCTCGTCCACGGCGGCAGCGATGGTCTCGTTCAAGCCTGGGATCCCCTGGCTTCGACCTTGGAACCGGTTCGCACGCTGAATTCTCGCTCCAACGGCCGAGTGCCTCGACACATGACCACCATGAACCCTGCTCTCGACGAGGAGACGTATCCCGCCGTCGGAGCCATCTATCTCGATGCCGACCCGACCGTGCTGCGCGGCGTCGTCTCCTTTGGAGCTTTCCTGCGATACTGGGCGTACAGCTCGAGCCACGCAACAAGCCGCAAGCGTCGTGCCAGACACTCCGACATGCACGGCATGGCGAGCCGTCGCCAGGGCGGCGACGTCTCGGGCTTCATCGCCGCGGAGCAAGCCGAACTTCGACACGAAAACCAGCGAAAGGCCCGCGAACTGACTCGTCTGCGGAATCGCTTTGGGGCGGGAGCTCTTGGCGATCTCACCGAGGAAGAGGCCCTTCGATACGCGCAGATGGTGTCCGAGGAAGCCTTCCTTCTCGAAGAACAACGTCGGACCAGCGACTCGGCCGCCGACGCGAGCCTCGACACGGCGTCGACGTTTAGCGGGACTACTGTCGATACCGTTACCCCTGAGCCCAGCGTCACCGAGGTCACGCCTCTTACCAACGGCACTTCAGGAGGCCCCCGTGCTGCAGTCGAGGACGAGTACGAGCAGCAGATTCAACAAGCCATTCGCCTTTCCCTGCTCGAGAGCAGCAACGACAACGTCGACTCTCCCCACGGCGGCAACGAGAGCTTCCAGTCCCCCCTCGACAGCAACGACAACATGCAGTCTCCCCGAGACAACACCTCTGGCGAGTACGAGTTCGCCGTCACCTTCAAGACCAAGACGCCCAAGAAGCAGAAGCAGAAGAACAAGAAGAGGAGCCCTACCTCGACATCTCCTCGCGCCGGCCCGGCAGAGGGTTCTTCGGCGGCGGCGGCGGGTCAAGCGTCTGCTCGCGACGACGATCTCGAACTGGCTCTCAAGCTTAGCATGCTCGACCAGGGCTTGACGCCGTCGGATGTGCACTCGGAGACTCCGTTTGAGCAGTATGAGGAGTTTCCCCCGCTGGAGACGGAGGGTGTTGGCAAGGGGAAGGGTGTGCAGCGCTGGTGATTGTTCTGTTTTTGCTCCTTTGAGATTTCTGCTCATGTTTACAGTGTGCTTGTCGACCTCTTGATTTTTCTATTCATTTCTCTACCTCCGCCTGCTGGATGCTGCTCACTGCCTCTTGGCCACCAGCCCAGCCGACGAAGGCGAAGCATTGTACCCTTCTCCCTTTCTGTCCTCCTCCCCCTAACCCGGGACGAGTTTAGATAACTTATTATTATTAGTTCACCATCATCTTTACATGATCATCAACAGAAAAAGCTACACGTTTATCCATTTTGACACTTTTCGTCCACTCTACATTTGCATTCCAATTAGAAACTGATCCCGTGCCACCAAAGCAAGGTTTTTTGTCCCCCCTTCATTGGGCCAGTGACATGTTGATGTCCCACGCCAACGCACCAAAAACCTCGTGTTCGCCATGCGTGCGGCAAAGCTTGCGGCCAGCCAGCGTCGAGGAGAAGCGACGTTGACACCGCTTGGTCCCTCGCGAAGGCGAATTTGTTCTCTTTGGAGGGTGAGGATGATGTGAAGGAAGGGGAGCATCCACAGCCAATCTGGAGAATGGCCATGACCGATGCCCTCGTGTGCTAAATCCAACTTTGGCATTTTAGATATCCCATCTCTCCAAACCCGTTTCCATGTAATCCAGGTATCCGTACAAGCCATCCATAGCCATCATTGAGCGTAAAACCCAGCCACCATTGGTGCAGTCCATGCTCAGCCAGTGACCCAGGTGTTCCCGACCTTTTGATGCCCCAATGCCCAATGCTTTTCAAAGCCATATCCAAACGCCAATTGCCATATGCAGTCCCGCCATCCCTATCACCACGCCTGGCTTCCAAATGGAGCCTCCACTGTCGGTATCCTCGTGAGACTGGCCATCATTGTTGCTGTCATCGTCCCCTGACGTCGCCGTCTCTTCGGGGAATATGTGTGATCCAGTGCGAGTCGCCGTGATTGTCGTCACGGCCGATGAGCCAAAGGGAATGGTCCAAGTCACCGACGATACCACGACTCCGCTGGGCCCAACTGTGATTGTTTCGCCACCAATGACTTCCGTCGTCCTCTTTGACCCCGGGCCGGCTGTAAAGGTCGTGCCGTCGACCACGATATACGAAGGGGCAACTTTTGTAAACGTGGCACCTCCCACAATCTCGTATGTGGTCTCCGTCACACCTGCCGAAGGACCTCCTATCGTCGTTCCATGGAGGATTACGCCCGAGGGCCCAATTGTGATGGTATCGTCGTCCACCACCTCAGAAGTCTCGGGTATTCCAGGCCCGTATGTCAACGTGGTAGAGTGGAAGACATAGACCGATTGCCCAATAGCCGTCACTATCTCGCCTCCTTGGACCACAACGGCCGTCTCAGGTGCACCCGCGGCCCGAAAAGTGACCGTCTCGTCGTCGACTACCACTTTCCCAGGCCCAACCGACACCCGCTCATTGTTGATGACAGTTGTCGTGCCCTGTGGAGGGATCTCAATCGTGGCGCCGTCGACAATGACCACCGACCCTGATACCTCTACGGCGAGGTCCCCAGCACTGGTTGTGGTTGGAGTTGCGACGCTGATGACGGTTCCAACGGGCTGGGGTTTCGTGATGGTTGCTCCCTCGCCGACAACGGATGACGGAAATATGGTAAAAATACCCTCGCTGAAGGTTACCGTCGTGGTCTGGTCCGGCTCGAGGTTTGAAAACGTCTTGTCATTGATGATGACTTGACCGGCTCTTGCTGTGACTGTAAAACTCGCCGTTACGGTGGTGGCTGTTGCCGTTGTTGTCTTGGGGACCTGTTGTTGTTGGCTCTGAGGGTCGTTTGAGTCGCCGTTACCGTCACCTCCGCCACCACCGCCTCCCTCCGGTTGCGCACTCTTGTGCTGTTGGACAGTGAGACTTGCAGCCTTCCCAGACTCGTTATAATCGGGAGCTGTTTCGCTGGCAGAGACGACGGCGGGGTTTTTGTCCGTTGTTACAAAAGTGACTGTCACTCGAGAAGCCGACTGCGTATCAGCAGGATGTTTCCCCCGATACGTCTCAGTTGAGGTCGACATTCCAGGACCAGCAGGTTCCCAGCACTCCGGGTCTGCTGCTTTGGCTGAGCAAGAGGCCCCGGGCTTCTTGGTAGACACAACGAACCCTTCTGAGAAGGTGGTGAGCATGGGATTGGGCGAAAAGGTGAAGTCATTAGGGACTGTAGATTCAATGCCACAGTAGGTTGGCGTCACAATGGTAGGGTAAGGGGGCGTGTAGGTGCTGTAGTTCCCATAAAGCGTCGTGGTTGTAGTGTACACGATGGAGAACTCGGTAACAGTCTCGACATCCTGGAGATTCGTACATGTGGTGATGACCGAAGTTAAGGCTGGCCCAGTCACAGTACCGACTTGGTGGGTAGTGTTCCACAATGTCAGGCTCGAGGATGTCGAGTAGGTCGGCGGAGGCGTCGTCGAGGAGCCATGGTTGCTGCCGATGATGGTTGTTGAGGTTGTGGTCGGAATTGGTGTTGGTGGAGGTTTGTTTACACTATTTGGCGAGACCCCTTGGTTGATTTCAGATAATGTAGCTATCGTAGATGTTGATGCGGCGATCCGGGTGTTGGGCGTGCTCAAACGAGAAGCGAGAGTTGTCGAAGCAGGGCCAGCACTTGATACGGGCTCCCCATTGGTGACCGACCCCTGGATAGAGTTCGATGAAGCTTGGGATCCATCATGAATTGACGACGAGGAAGATGTCTCGAATGCGAGGAAGGATGTAGTAGACGAGGAACGAGGAACGTCTCCGGCAGGGGGAGTAACTGTCGTATTAGACAAACGTTGGTCTGAGACACGGCGATTGAACATTTCTTTGCCAAAAGTTAGCGTCTGCTAAATACAATCATTCGTCAGAGCGAAACGCACCCCATCTCACAGCTGCCGAGGCGGGTGATGCACAGGCGGCCGCCATCAGCAGCGCGGCAAGGTGCAACCGCATGCCGGGTCGATGGTGAAGGCCTCATGTCAATGCGGCTGTAGGAATTGGCGGATCGACGTCTAAGCGATTGACGACACGAGCGTCTAGGTGGTTGACAAGTAACGAGAGTTTTCGAAAACCGCGAGAGCTGGCTGACGTTTGAAAGAACGAGTGCGGTGCCGTCAGGGTAAGGTGAGAGCAATGAAAGACCTTGATCAGAGAGTTGCATTCAGACAGGGGCAAGGGCATGGGCCAAAGTCGAAAGGCTGAATGGGAGGGACTGGACGCTTTTCTCCTCTTGCTCTCCTCCCCTCCTGGTCCATCGCGGGACAATTCTAAGCCCCAATAAGACCAGGGCCAACTTTGAGGTGTTTCATTCCATTGTGGTGTTTGGTCGCCCGGATCTTGTTTCTGGATTCAATGCCCCCTAATTCTTGGGTGCCGGTAGACCCTTGTCCGGAGATGCAAGCGCCACCAAGCAGTGACAAGCGTCGGTGAGGGGCTGACGGCTAAAGGGCCTTTGTCGAATGCCTGACGGACGATCTGATGCTCAACGGTTTCCACCAACAGCTGTGAGATCCCTGGGGAAGACCGAACAGTGACCTCGCCTCTCTCTGTTTCTTTGCCTCTACGTATTCTCTCACGCTTGAGCTTAGGAAGGGTAGGTTTCCAACGGCAGAGAGTCGTTCCGAGTCTTCGTTCCAACCTTGGCGAACTATAACTTCGTTAGCCTTTGGCCTTCGTAACTCGGTACACCATCCAAGACAGCGTCTCTCTTGCCGTTTTCCATTCAGCCATCGGTCCGACCCAAGCAATATTTCGTACCTCGGACTCGGCCATCTTCAGTCTCGAAGTCAGCACGTGTGCCTGCATTCGCTAATCCCGCTCGTGACTCGCATCCCGGAGGCTGGGCAAGGCGTTGAGGTTGCACTGAGGCGGTTGGTCTCTGGCTAGTCGCGATGCATGAGCAAGGGTATGATCCGTCAATCCGCCGTGGAGGTTGCGCCGGTTTCGTGGCGGACGGCAATGGCTTCGAGGCCCGGAGAAGTCCCCCGCCAAACCCACGCGGGCAGGTCGAGCCAGGCGAGTTGAGGCTGGATTTGCAGGTGATGATGCGTCTCGTCGATTCCCCTGGTCTGACTTTTGATAAGTGTCCTGGACTGCAATGGAATTTGGAAGGCGTGCCCCACCAGTCGCTCAAAGGAAGGAGCTTCCCTCGGACCTTCAATCCGTGATTCCCCCAATCTGATTTGTGAAGGGACGGACGAAAAATGCAGGTTCGCTCCTGCCGTGTCTTTCATCCCATCAACCTTTTCTCGAGCAGGGTTCTGCCTGCTCCATTTTCGTAGGCAAGGCACACTTGGCGCTGAATTGTTCGACACACAATCAACTCAGTTCAACACACATCCCAGCCCGTGCCTTGAGCGAATCCGGTCGGACCGTCATCTCGGAGAACGCGTTCCAAGGGCCCGAGTCTCTTCAGCACAGGCCCCGGTACCGTGGAACCAGCAGCGAAGGGAGGGAGACCAAGGAGGTTGCAAGTTCGTATTCAGTCTTGGGCCGGCGCGATTCTCTCTCTGCCTGAGAACCCATCCTCTTATTCCCTCGATTGCTATTATCGCATCTCGCCCTGATCTACCGCGCCCTCTCCTCGAACCTCCTCTGTCCGTATTCTCGACGACAACCAAGCCATTTCGGTTGGTAGGCCATACCGAGGGCACTCCCCTCCCGCTCACTTGGCCTTGATGGGCTCACCAGCGATTGTCGGCGCGCAATTGCCCACCGGAATTCTAACCCTTGACCGTTCCGAACCGAGACAAACCCGCGCTGGTCGCTTGGGTATTGATGAAACGCCGACCCGGCAGTGACGGTGACCGCGCATTCCGATATCAACCTCCCCGTTTCCGAAATGTCGTCTGTAGTTTCTCTCGTGACGGGAGCTGCCCTCGTGGCCCTAGCTCATGCCCGCGTCCCCTCACCCATCGCTCTGCAGCCGAGTTCATGGCAAGTTTCGTGCCTATTCGTTGTCCACGACGTATCTAATATCTCCGTGTAGGAGGGGAATCGACGGGAATTGGTCCATGTTGGGCTTTGAGCTGGGTTCGAACCACCAAGAGATCGACGTCCTTGTAAGCACTTCGCTTTCTGAGTTCTGGGCTGTTGGGCCAGGAGGCTGCCTTCCTAGTAAGTTCCCGACATCTCATGTCATGATTTGGCCTCTCGAGACGGACAAGCTGCTATCATGACTCTAACCGACCTTTCGCGTGCTTACCAAGATCAGAGGAGCCTCACTGCAGTACTGCCCGTGGCGGTATGTTCACCCCCGACGATTCGACCGACTGGTCCTCGTTGGGCACCTGGCAGCTTGGACTCGATTACTTGAGATATGGCGGGAACGGCGACTATGGGAAAGACGACCTATCCGCAACGACCGCCGGGGGAAAGCCCTTCCATATGTCAAACGTCCTCATCGCAACAGTCAACACGACCGACTACTTGAATGGCCTCTTTGGACTCGGCATTACCCAAGGAAATTTTGGTGGCACGGTTGCAGAGTCCCCCCTGACACAAGCTGTGAAGGAATTCGGTTGGGTTCCAAGCTATAGCTACGGATACACGGCCGGGGCTCATTATCGTACGTTGGCCGACTGCAGTGACTGGTGCCCTTTTGTTGACACTTGCGATAGGAAACTCGCCCGTTTCTTTGACTCTCGGAGGTTACGACTCGACACGCTTTCAGGACCACAACAACAACGACTTCACTCTGAATCGCGATGATGGTATCCCGAGAGTCCTTGTTCGCGGCATCGCCGTCACCCCAGATGAGGGCCAGGACACACCTCACAACTGGGACTCGCGGGAGACCATGTTGTCGAGCTGGAAATCATCCTTCGATGTCATCATAGACAGCACTACTCCGTACCTTTGGTTGCCAGACGATATTTGTGACCAGTTTGCAGACGCCTTCAACTTGACCTATAATAGCACCTTCGATCTTTATACTCTGAACGATAGCCAGTACACCACATTCTTGGACGAGAAAGCCTTCTCTTTTACCTTTGTACTGTCGTCTTTTGACAACAACGACAATTTTGGGGACCCCTACGACGTCACGGGTGTGGTCAATATCACCGTTCCCTCGCGAGCATTCACTGGCCTCTTGCAGTACCCATTCATGAATCGAACCATCGCGTACGGCGACCCGGCAATCCCGTACTTCATGCTCCGCAGAGGCGGCAACTCGACTTGGATCCTCGGCAGATCATTTCTTCAGGAATCCTACCTCATAACGAAGTTTGACGAGGTCATTTTCCAGATCCACCAAGCACGCTTCCCAGCTGCCTCGGACGAAAGCAATTTGGTGGCAATCGAACAAACGGCCAATAGCCCCTATCCGCCACCAGCCAAACTCAATGGGGGGTTATCCAAGGGTCAGAGAGCTGGGATTGGCGTTGGTGTTGGGCTGGGAGTTGTAGGGCTGATAGCGGTTGCTTTGTGGTGGTGCAAAAGACGTCGACATAAGCGTGCTTACAAGAGATCCGGCTCTGCAATGGACGAAAACGGAGCCGCAGTCCCTATCGTTGCTGCTGACACACCAAAGACTTCATTCCAACGCATGGTCTCCAAAATTAGAGGGTGGAAAGGGTCCCCGACGACCGGCCTAGGGGGTGAGAAGAGTGGAGGGAAGCCTTCCGAAGCGCCCAACTCTCAGATATATGAACTTCCAGTTCCTACCGCCCCCGCAGAGCTGGACGCAGACGACGGGAATTCATGGAATGGCGACACTGAACTGGGGTCGAACGACTCGCAACAACTAAGCGCATACGAGAATGCCCGGCGGAAGATGGACCAGCAACTACAAGGCCCAGTTCCGGCCTATACGCCCCCAGCAGACAATGTCGTCCCCCCAGAGAAGGCCATTTACGAGCCCGCGCCCCCAAGACGACACCCACCAGCTTTACAGCTGTCCCTGACGCGCCCGAGATCCCTTGAAGATGACAGCTCGAACCCGACGTCGATTTTGCTCTCATTACCCTCACCCATGACGCCTCGACAAGACCTAACCAGTCGTTCAGCTGACTTTCCTTCTCCGATGACGGCCACCATCCCCGAGTCATCTCCCTTGAGGCCGAGCAGCGGCTCGGCACCGAGCTCTCCTTTCTTGCTGCCATCGAATACCCAGTCTGACGATGTCGACGCTCTGAGGCGGTCACAGTCCACCCGGGAAGAGTCCATTGCGCCCCTCGAGCGACCCACGCCAGCCGTTCAACGGACTCCAATCGACCCCTCCAAAATCATTTGCTTGGGACCTTTACCAGGGAACGTGCGGTTTCCCCAATCCAATCCCCCGACAGAGTCGAGAGATCGGAGCCATTCGGAGGGTTCCTTCCGGGATGGGCAGGGGACATATGACACTTTGGGAAGCAATTTTACGGTGGAGGAAGAGGAACACATGGCGGCTCAGCTGAGGCTCTCGCAAACGCAACTCGAGTACCCTGCCGGGCAAAGAAGACCGGGCTCTTTACGACCAAATCGCCCGGAAAACATAATAACTCCGTCATCATTGGCCGCATCATCAGGCCCCTCGCAAACCGGGTCTCATCCTCTCACGCCACGGAGCCCAGAGCGGATCGACTCGGGCACGGAAATTGTACATGTTCCGCAATTGGCGGAGAAGAGATATAGTTGGGAGGACACCCGGTGAAGCATTTGCCGAGATACACACGCCAACACCCCGACCTCACGACCTTCTTCTTTTTTGTTTTGTCTATAATTTCAGGGGGGGCGTCCTTGCATCTTGATATACCCTCGACGCCTACGGAGCCACGGCACGAGTTGGACATTCCAGGGCTGGTTACTTGGTTGTAGTATTTGTGGGATTCGATTGGTATGGGAGCGTCTTGAGAGTTTGAAACGAATTTACTTTGTTCATATAGACACGGGGCATATTGGATTGCCCGGGTTGCCATGTATGGGTATAGGTACCATCGGAAAACGGTATATATAGACTTGAGTTTCAAGTCAGATGTCGGGCTTACGGCGGCCTTGTTCTTGGAAATATTACCCATTTATCCAAAGTCTATGTGACGGATTTCTAATCGAGATGAATATGTTATGTACGTGGCTACCAGATTTCTTGCCACCATGTCAACGACGACAACATCTGTTTCCGCTCTTCAGCGTCCTCGACGCCTTCGGTAAAGGGGTCAAAGACGGCTTTTTTAGCAGCATCAGCCATCTTGGTCGAACCGCCACAGACGGAAAAGATGGCGTCGTCGAGGATCAGGCCCTCGATGCGCTTCGCCTCCTCGCGCAACCGATCCTGGACATAAATCTTGTTTCGCTGATCGCGAGAAAAGGCGAGAAACACCTGCAGCTGCCCCTCGCTCACCAAGCGATCCCACTCGTCGCGGAAGAAGTAGTCTGCGTGACGGTTACGGTTCCCAAAGAAGAGCAGCGTGGGCGCCGGGTCCGGGTGCGTGCGCCGCTCGTGGATGAGGGCGCGGATGGGAGCGAGCCCAGTCCCCGTGGCGATGGCGACGAGGGGTCTCTTCGCGTTTGCGGCGCCGTGAATGGGCGTGAGGACGGGTTTGTGGGTGACGCGCAGACGGGTCCCGGGCGGGAGGGCGTCGAGGTAGCGGGAGCAGAGGCCGCGACGGGGTTTGCGCAGGACGGTGCGGTACTTTACGAGGGCGACGAGGAGTTCGACGCGCGTGGTACCCGGGGGGGAAGAAGGGTGGACGAGGGAGGCGCCGCCGTTGGCGATGCTGAAGTCGCGGCCGCGGATCAGGGGGAAGATGTCGAGGGCGCGTTCGGCGGGGAGGCGTACGGAGGTGAATTCCTCGAGGACTTCGAGGATGGAGCGGCGGGCGCGCGTGGCGTAGTCGAAGTATTCGTCGATGAACTCGGTCTTTGTGAACTCGATGAGCCGCTCCTTGTGGTCCGGGTTCTCGGAGAAGTACGACATGTTCTTGAGGAACGAGCGTCGGGGAATGGCCGTGATGTCCAGGTTATTGATGAGCAGGTCTCGCAGCGTCGACTTTTGCCCTGCGTAGAGGTTTGGCGGGAGGGGCCCGCAGAGGGAGAGGTCGAGCGGCTTGTCGGCGACGTCTTCCCAAGCCATTAGACTGATGAGCTTCTGGGCGTCTTCGGGGAAGTTCTTGGGGTATATCGTGAGGCAGTCGCCGGGGTTGCACCGGAGGTGGTGGCCGTCTTGGCCCGCCACGTCAAACGACACGAGACGGACGTCTTGGGCGTGGGATTCGGGCGTGAGCCGCTCGTTGCCGACCAGCGTAGACGTCAAGCCATTGGGGATGGAGAGGAGTTGATCGGGCGGGGGGCCCGAGAGGACGGGCTCGGCACATCCGTTCTGGGCGGGCGTGCCTTGTAGGGCGTTCTTGAGAGACCATCGGGGCGGGAGAATGACATCTTCTGGGATGGGCTCCAGGCCGTTGGGAGGAGGATGGTTCAGGAGGATGTGAGAGTAGAAGTCGTCGGCCCAACGAACAAAGCTCCCGTCGATGCTGGCTCCTGGTTAGGTGCTTCGGACACGAACCGGCATGGTCGAGGGGCACTTACCCGTCGGGGAATTGCTCATCCGCCTCAACGCCGTCGATAAAGGTGGTGGCACCGAGTTGATCAAGGCGCCTGTTGAGCTTGCGAGCAGCCCAGTTGAACCTGCATTCATATTCATGTCAACATGTTGAAGCACCAAAGTTGGAAGATTGGACATACTTGAGATAGGTGCTATCGCCAAGTCCAAATGTGGTATACTTGAGACTCGCCAAACAACCTGGAGGTAGTCTCTTCCGCAAAAGCCTCTTCCAGAAGATGAGAGAGTTGTGAGGCATATCACCCTGGCCAGTGGTTGATATCACAAAGACGACCAGGGGATACTTCAAGAGGGCATTAAGGTCGACGGCGTCCAGCTCGAGGACATGGCTGTCAAAGTGAAGCCTCTGACAGATGCGACCGAGCTCTTCGGCCAAGTCCTGGGCGTTGCCCGTCTCGGAGCCGTAGAGGATGAGCACTGTCCTATCGTGAAGAGCCATTTGCAATGCGGCGCTATGATTAACGGATCAGGCTGACCAGGGTCCGCATTTCGGAGGGAGTGGCACATTGAGGAAAGTGAAAAAAAAAGAGGAAAGAAAAAAAGGTGGCGGCAGCAAAAAGGGCGTTTGTGTTGCCGCCCCAATTATTCGGCCGAATGCCCCGAATGGCGGGGGAGGCGCATCGAATTGAAGCCACTATTAAAGCTTATCAATCTGCTGCTGCAACGAAAACCCATGTTGGGTTTTATGTTTGTCGAGGCATTGTTTGTGCTATACGGCGTATGGTCGTGATTTGGTTCCATTGGAGGCCCGGGGATTGGGTACCGCATTCGTGGGTTATTGCGGCGTGATTCAGTGCCATCAATAAGGACATGCATGAGTCGAAAATGCGATCCAATGAAATGAACAGCTCGATACTTTAACCTCCCGTCTAAAAACAGCCAGCTGCATTGCGTGGCTGCATTGTCGCCATCCTTCAGGCTCCTCAGCCTTGGAATATCGTTGGCTGGCGGCAATTCCAAAGAGCATCTCTCCTCCTCCAGACTCTGACAACATCAGCAAACACCAATCAACAAGGTCCCGCAAATCGACAGAGCCCTTCTCCACCAGAAAACCTTCTAGAACTCTCGCCCTTGCCTGAGGCGCGTCAAGGTCAAAAGTCAGTGCGGGAACGCAGGCGGCAGAGCCCTTGTCCCCTGCCCGGCCCATCCGCAGTGACGGGCCTCGTCGAGTTGTTGACCTGTTCTCTGACTGTGATGGAAGGTCCATGATTCGTCTCAATTCGGCCTCGTTTGCGGGAAACTTCCCGTTTGAGAGTTGGGACGTCTCAAAGGAAACATTCGCCTCTTTGGGACACCCGCATCAAAATCGACGTATCAGCGCGCACTGCTGGGCGACTCAGAAAAGTGCCGAATGCATGCATAAAGTGGCCTGTATGCTCTTTGGACCGTGACTTTTCTCACCCCTTTCACCTCCTCGATAGCCAAAACTAATATTAGAAAAGTCCTTGGAATGACGGAAAAATTGTGGACAATCCTGGGGGATTCGGATGAACGCCCATGCTAGCAGCGAGCTCCCCTTGCAGCGAAAGATTGACCTCGCCAGGGGTCCTGGTGCTGATTGATGATTGTCCGAGATTTCAACTCCCAGGAAATTGACCAGGGCGAGCTGCAATTTCGGTCCTTCAAGCACCTATCTGTTCTATTGATAGTTTCTATAAGCAGTCGAGATCATGATTAATGCATGATCGCACCGGACTCGACTTACCTACGGGAGCTAGGGGCCGTTCGCAAACGACAAACCGAGCCTCGAGAGCAAACAAACCAGACACCGAAGCAGATTAACCGCATGGTGGGCGGCGAGCCACCAGCATCCGAGGCCAGCAAGATGAGGCGACCGCCGTGGCGGGCTGGCCGATCGATCGAGCGACAAGAGGGGCTCAAGGCGACTCGGGACCCAGGGGCTGGGACTGAATGCTTTGCTGGCACCGAAAACAATGCGGTGGAGGATCATGGAATCTCCTAGACGGATGCGACTGGCGACATCCGCATCATTCGACCTCAGCCGTTGCTTTGTTGAACAAGTCAAAGCTTTCACATCTCCATCTCTCGATGCCTTCTTGTTGATGTCGTGATCAACCACAGGCCGATGACACACGCCGCGATGCGCACACGCCCTGTGCACATGGTTGGCGCTGATTCGAAGCCACCCCCCTCATGCAATTTGGGGACCTGAACTAATAAGTGGGTGTTGTTGCGACCATGCAACCGCAGGAATCCCGTCAAATGAACCCATCGAAGGGCTGCAAAAGCAAGCAAAACTGCACAAATCACTCCAAAACCGTGCCCGTCACCGCCAAACAGAACAGCCTAGGACAACGGCACTGCGAATAGCCCCAGATGGTTTTGGAAGGCGCCTCCTCCTTTCGCGTTTGCCCCAGTCGGTGGGCTCTTGCTTAAGTACTTACATACGGTATCCAAGCACGTTGGCTCCTCCCCTTCACGGAAACCAGAGACATTCCCCAGCGGAGCCTGAGAAACTCGGGGAGGGGAGGTGCAATGACGTGCCTTCCCCGACTCCGAGTCCCTCTGTTCCTGGCAACTGCCATCAACCTCTGCGGCGTCTGCGCACACGGACAACTTGTGCATGTGCCTTTTGGTAAATCTGCACACTTTCGTAGCGAACAAGCACGCACAACAGACACACCTGGCCCGCACACCCACACTTCTGACTTCAGAGCCCTAATGCGTACATGAACTTGAAATGCCCTGACCGCACATCCATCAAGGACATCCGTGACTCACTCTGCATGCATAACCTGCCTACACCTCTCGCATCGCGAAACCACCGCTCCTGCCCCCGGCCACCACCGAGTACCTTCCCTCAACATATCAACTCTCGAGCCTGTGCTTCCTGGAACTCCAGCACAGGGCAGGCGCTGTGGAAAGCCAACTTACCAAAGCAAGCTCCCCAGCCCCGACACGGCAGGACCAAGCAACGGGTGGAATCCACACGGGCAGCTCCTCGAGAGCTTAATCGAGTATCATCTACACTCCGTCGGGAGGTGAGTACCTTGCTTACCCTAATGACGGAAACCTTTAGGCTTGTCATGCGGGTGTACCCTCGACCTTCCTCCCTCCACCTGTCGCGCCTGCCTTGCCCCCCAACCCTGGCCACTTTCCCACACTTGCACTCTTTCACGCCCCCCTGACTGACCACGCCAGCACACGCCCCTTCCCTCCCTCCTTCCCCCCCAACGCCAGTTTAAAAAAAATATTTCAGATTCGCGCGCCGGCCTCCTGTCTCTCTCCTTTCTCCTCTTCATCACAACCTCCAGTCACTTGTGTCTCCGCGCAACGCTCCGCCGTCAGTCTGATCGCCAACCTCTTTCTAGGGCACGAAGCTACCCTGTTCAAACTCCTCCTTATTGCACCAGAGTTCAACTTGACGAACTTGCATCCCTCGCCATCGAACATTCCTGTATAGGTCCCAAGTTCAAACGTCATACTCACTACACCTCCATCATCCACGCCATCCGCAATCATGTCTGCCACCGCCACCACGAACAACTTGGATGCTGCCGTGAATGACACCGCAAACACTCTGAGCAATACCTCCATCAGCAAGCCTGCCGATGACAAGACGGCCGCCAACGAGGCCGCCTCTGCCAGCGCTGCTGAGGGCCGCCGTCTTTACATCGGTAACCTGGCCTATGCGACAACCGAGGGGGAGTTGAAGGACTTCTTCAAGAGCTATCTTGTGTAAGTACCCATCTTCATCCCATATTTCATTCCACCTTGCTCTTGCCTATCGTCGCATCCATATGTCGTCCGCCTTGGAGTTGCGTGCTGAAGACACGTGTCTTGACACCGCTGTTCCTTCCGCCGCCGCTCCATGTCGAGACATGACCCCAACATCGACCTCGAGATCCCATATCGCAACGTATCGAAACCTCAACCATCGTCTCGATGATTTAGGGGACTAGATCACTTGCGCATGGTCCTCGTCAGGGTGCGCCGCTTGTCCATGAACCCCATCATTCCGCCGTTCGCCGTGTTTTATCACAATGGATACTAATGCACCATATAGCGAGTCCGTCTCGATCCCAAAGAACCCTCGCACCGATCGCCCTGTCGGCTACGCCTTTGTCGACCTGTCCACTCCCACTGAGGCCGAGCGCGCCATCGCTGAACTCTCCGGCAAGGAGATTCTGGAACGTAAGGTCTCTGTTCAGCTCGCTCGCAAGCCCGAGCCTGCTGGTGACAAGGCTGAGGGTGCCAACGGTGAGGGTTCTGGTGCCGAGGGCTCCCGTCGCCGACCTTCTGGTCGTGGCCGCGGTCGTGGCCGTGGCCGTGGTGGCCGTGCTGGTCGCGGCGGCCGTGCGGTAAGTGCGCTTGGGTCTCGTGCTCGAGGCTCAGATTGATCTTCGATTAGAAGGGCGCTAACGAGAAGCAGGAGGGTGAGACCGGTGAGGTCGCTGCTCCCGCCACCAACGACGTGGCTGCTGCTCCCGCTGCGCCAGCTACTTCTGAGGTCCAGCCTCTGTCAGACATCACCAACAAGGTGAACAACGACGAGGCCGCAAAGGCGCTCAAGGGCCAGGCTCGTCCCCCCCGTGAGCGTCGTGAGCGCGGTCCTCCCGCCGACGGAATTCCTTCCAAGACCAAGGTCATGGTCGCCAACCTCCCTTACGACCTGACTGAGGAGAAGGTTCGTAATTCCAATTCTTCGCTGCGAGACTCTCCACTAACTCTTAGTTACAGCTTATTGAGCTTTTCAAGTCTTACGAGCCCTCTTCCGCCAAGATCGCTCTCCGACCTATTCCTCGATTTATGATCAAGAAGCTTCAGGCTCGGGGCGAGGCGCGAAAGGGCCGTGGTTTCGGCTTCGTTACTCTTTCTTCTGAGGAGCAGCAGCAGAAGGCTGTCACTGAGATGAACGGCAAGGAGATTGAGGGCCGTGAGATCGCGGTCAAGGTGGCCATTGACAGCCCCGATAAGACTGACGAAGAGGGTGTCCACCACGAGGGCGAGACCACCAACGGCCAGCAGGAGACTCCTGCTGCTGCCACCACTGCTCCAGCTGCCGAGGCCACCGAGGCCCCCGTTGCTGCCGCTCCCACTACTGCTCCCACCACCGCCTAAACGGTCGGTTGGCGGGTTTCAGGGGCATGGATATGATCCAGCCTCGATGAACACACTTACGATATGGCATGCGATTTCGACGATTTCTCTTACGGTAGATTCTCGCTACACGAATCCAAGAAAAGAAGAGGCGTTCACCTGAACCTGGGCTCAAGGAGAAATGACCAGCAATTGTTGGGACATCTTTTAGATCTCGGGATGGTGTTTCTGACGCCTTTGCTTTTTTCCTTTTTGACAACATAATATCTCCATAATCGGACCAGAAAAAAAGACCGTCGCAAAGCCCTTTCATCTCTGTATTTGTATCTTCCTTTTCTCCAGCACCCTTCTGCTGGGTTGTACAATAGCTTTCGCCGGAGGCGGCTGGGGGAGAGAAAAGCTGGCGCAAATCTTTAATCAGGGCGTTTTTGAAGCAAACTAGTCTA
Source organism: Thelonectria blattea (assembly GCA_024115155.1). Classification (NCBI taxonomy): domain Eukaryota; kingdom Fungi; phylum Ascomycota; class Sordariomycetes; order Hypocreales; family Nectriaceae; genus Thelonectria; species Thelonectria blattea. The sequence continues at coordinate 25,114 of JAMQMW010001184.1, forward strand.
CAGACTGTAATAATGTGAAATGTGTCTCGGACGAAGTGTGGTGCGAATGAATTCCTTCAACGTAGTGACGAAAGGTGTTTGATTGTTTGCGGTGGAAGCATCACGTGAGAAATCAATTGTCTGGTTGCAGCGTCGAGAACAGTCGGGTGTAACTCGAGAGTTGGTGTAAGAAATTGAGATTTCCTTGTGGCTAAAAATGGGCGGCTCCCGAGTTCGAGCCATTGCCCCGCCGACCCCTTACCACGGTCCATGTGTCGATGAGCATGGCAACTCCCTAGACTTTGTTGAAACGCCACGCCAGCTGGGCACATCGAATCTCCTGCGCAACACCGACACAAAACCGCACCTCTTCTTCGTACACTCGCTCCGTCGCTTCGAGACGCATACGTTACCATGGCTACCAAGGCCATGTGGGAGGTCGACCCCGAGACTCGGTCCAAGGTGCGTCGACGAAATCTTTCCTCTGCGGGCGCATCTCGCATCTCGCACGTGCTGACCCCCCTTCGAAATCCTGTAGCTGGCCGCCCTCCAAAAGCAATCCAAGAACGGCGTCTGCTGCGACTGCGACGCCGCCTCCCCACAATGGGCGTCGCCCAAGTTTGGCATCTTCATCTGCCTCGAGTGCGCCGGCGTCCACCGCGGACTCGGCGTGCACATCTCCTTTGTCCGCAGCATCTCCATGGACGCCTTCAAAGCGAGCGAGATTGAGCGGATGCGGCGCGGCGGCAACGAGAACTGGCGGAACTTTTTCGAGTCGCACGAGTCTACAAAGATGATGGGCATGACCTGGGACGATTCGACCATCCAGGAACGCTACAGCGGAGAGGTGGGCGAGGAGTGGAAGGAGAGGCTGAGCTGCAAGGTCGAGGGTCGCGAGTACGTGCCCGGCGACCGGAAGCCCGCGCCGGCGGCCATGAAGCCGGCTTCGCGGACGGCGACGCCGCTGAGCGGCACGGCGGGCAGGAACGCGGGCGGCGGCGCTGGGCAGAGCGGCGGCAAGGTCAGGGTGGACGACGGATACTTTGCCAAGCTGGGCGCCGACAACGCCTCGCGGCCCGATCACCTGCCGCCCAGCCAGGGAGGGAAGTACGCTGGCTTTGGCAGCTCGCCGGCGCCGGCGCCCGCGAACCAAGGAGGGCTGCCCAACTTTGACGACGTGCAAAAGGATCCCATGGCGGCCCTGACCAAGGGGTTCGGCTGGTTCACGTCGACGGTATCCAAGACGGCCAAGAACGTCAACGACGGCTACATCCAGCCTACGGCTAAACAGGTATGTCTCACATCTATTTCCCCCCCTCCTTCCCCCATGCCGCGCTGGACCTGACGTCTTTCCTACCAAACAGATTGCCGACGGAGACTTTGCCAAGCACGCTCAACATACAGCCGCATCGTTGGCCAAGCAAGCCCAACTGGCCGGAAAGAACGCCCAGGAAGGATTCAACAGGTTCGTCGAGGGCCCCGAGAGCGCTGGCCACCCGAGGAACGCGCCCATAGACGAGAGCAAGAAGAGCTTCTGGGACGAGTTCTCCAACCTGGCGGACCAGCGCCAGCCGGCCAACAACGCCATTGGCACCAACGCCATGGGCATGGGCAAGAGCAAGACGGCGCCGCCGCCGAAAAAGCAGGCGGACGAGTGGGATGACTGGTGAGCTGGGAGAGGCTGGGTGGGCATGTGTGAGCGGGTTGAGAGGGGGTGAGGGAGGTGTAGGTCGCATGTAGGAGTTGGAGGATTGGAGTATTAGGCGTGTTTGATGGGAAAGAGAATGCTTGATTTGGAACAAAGGTCGAGTTTTCCTCTTTCCGTTGTAGTAATACCACATGGATTCCCCAATGTACAGGGTTCACATGAGGAATATGGCTAGATTCGGCATCTAGGTCAAGATGCCGGGCCACAAGTCGGCTATTCGTTCCCACGGGTTTACGACGGACGAGCAGGGGGACCAGTCAATTCGACACGGCACTCTTCGATCGGTGAAGTTTTGGTTTCTCGGCGGAAATGCCCCTCGCCCAGCAGGGCCCCGTCGCTTGGTCCTGCTCGGCTTTGCAGGTCGATTTTCCCGCTCCTAAACGGCAGCTCGGAGCGAAATCGCAGCCTCGGACTGGGGATCCCGAAGGGGCGTCACGTGGGGCGACGCCGAGGTTGGAGCCGGGCCTAGCCGGTACCGCACCGCGGCCTTCTTTAATCCTTTCCGCCTCCCACTCTTTTGGTCGTCCTGTTGTTGCGTTTTACAACTTGTGTGAGGTTTTTGCAATCGAATTACAATCGCAACAATCCAATTCGACCATGTCGGCACTCCGGATTTTGGTTCCCGTCAAGAGGGTCATTGACTATGCGGTAAGGCGCACGAGAGAGAGCTTTTCTAGGCCGAGAGCTGTGCCAAGAAGACCTCACTAACAATTCCGGCAAACCAGGTCAAGCCCCGAGTCAACAAGGCCCAGACGGGCGTCGAGACGGCCGGCGTCAAGCATTCGATGAACCCCTTCGACGAGCTCTCGGTGGAAGAATCGGTGCGCATCCGCGAAAAGAAGCGAAACCCCGGCGGCGTCGAGGACATCTGCGTCATCTCTGCCGGCCCGGCCAAGGCGCAGGACGTTCTCCGAACCGCCATGGCCATGGGCGCCGACCGCGGTATCCACGTCGAGGTCAAGGAAGGCGACGACCTGGAGCCCCTGACGGTCGCCAAACTCCTGCGGAGCGCCGTGCAGCGCGAGAAGAGCAACTTCGTGATCCTGGGCAAGCAGAGCATCGACGACGACGCCAACCAGACGGGCCAGATGCTCGCGGGCTTGCTGGGGTGGCCGCAGGCGACGCAGGCGAGCGAGATTACGTTTGGGCCTGGGGCGGACGAGGTTTCGGTTGTGAAGGAGGTGGATGGCGGGGTCGAGACGGTCAAGGCGAAGTTGCCGCTGGTGGTGACGACGGATTTGCGGCTGAACGAGCCGCGGTACGCGAGCTTGCCGAATATTATGAAGGCGAAGAAGAAGAAGCTGGAGAAGCTCAAGCTGAGCGACTTTGGCGTGGAGAACGAGAAGCGCCTCAAGGTTCTCAAGGTGACGGGTGAGTTTTCTTTCTTTTCATTTCTTTTCTCTGTCCTCGAAGGCAAGTACTAATACCTCTTCACAGAACCCCCCACGCGACAGGGCGGCGGCAAGGTCGAGGACGTCGGCGGCCTAGTCAGCAAGCTCAAGGAGCTCGGTGCTCTGTAAGGAAAAGCAAAAAGAAAAAATAATTCAAAACTGGGCGTGTTTTTTTGCTACGGTTCCCTTCTTTTGTTGGCATCCCGGGGATAATGTACTATTTTCCGTTTGCATGAATCATCTGCCTCGTCTTGGGATGAAATAGAGGTTATTTAGATTTAGTGTCCTACGTTGAATGAAATGAATATGATGAGAGGATTGTTAATGATTGGTTTAAGTGCACTTTAATGTTTCTTTGGTTTGTCATTTATTTGATGGCCTGCTCGTTAACCAAGTGTTCATTAACACAGATTGGATATCTTGCTACGATGGCGATGTGGTTGAAGGGGTGTACTTTGACTTCCATGCCATCTGACCCATTCGCTGGTCAGGTTAACGAGGCTCAATTGAGACATGTCCGTTCCTCGGCGTAGAAATAGGACTACATAGTACCCAAATACGTGTGGATGATAGAAATCACAATAGGCAAGCTCCTCCTTGTGACAGAGCTTTCCATCCGCCCGCACCACCAGACGAAAGCTCCCGTCCAAGTGACGGGATCCTTGCAGGCCGCGGGGTAATTTAGTGAGGGAGCGAACAAATGACGGAATGCCGACAACAAAGCAGACGGGCGCTTTGGCATGTGGGAATGACATGTTCTGACGTAACTCAGCGACAGTGGCTTCTTAGCCATCCGGGTTTTGGAGATGCATGGATTGAAACTCGGTTGATTCAATGCCTGGGATTAAATGCCTGAGAGTGAATGCCTGAGCTTGAATGCTTGAGCTTGGGGAGGATTGTCCATTCATATAATGCAAAGAAACCTCACGTGGAGAAGAATCCATAGGAAAGAAAGAAAGACTCCAAGCAACGGCTTCCAAGGGGCGCGCCCTTCCAGCAATTGCGGTCCCACAGTCGCCCGGACCGGTCTCATCTCACTCTCTCAGATCCTGATCAGTGAACCCCCGGCACTTCAGACGAACAAAGCACTGATTGAATTGACCAGCGTCGAATCAAGAACAGGCGGGGACCGTTTCGATGCTGAAAAGATAAAGAGTCACACACAGACCCCTTATCTTTTATCAACGATATCGGAGGGACGGGTCCAGGAACCGGGAGCTGGTCGTGTGTCATTCTCGCGGGAAGCAAGTCAGCTCCCAACAAACCCATTGGATCCATCCATTGGCCAAATGCAACCCATTGGAAGGGAAATGTTGGAAATCCGACGGGGGGCCATTTCCATCCTCGCCAATGAGTAACGTCGTGTTGTCACCCTGAGCGGGCTGGCAGCCCGTGGACTTGAGGCGCCGACGAGCGGGACTCGGTGCGAACTTTTTTTTTTTTTTTTTTTTT